>JAEANM010029481.1:0-10174 GCA_017656035.1 Myanophis thanlyinensis | reverse complement strand
AGAAGAAGAAGAAGAAGAAGAAGAAGATTTCTCACCCAGTTCCAATATGCTGCTCACTGATCACCAGTATGTGCTTTCCCTTTCAGTTGTCACAGCTTCATTCAGACCATAATGGCTGTCTCTTCTGTTGGTTGGAAGTGTCCTTGGATCCAGCATGAGGACTGCTGTCCCCCCGTGATTGATAAAGAGTCCCTCCTTTCTTCATCACCCCTCCAGGGTGACTTTGGCCCCTTGGTGCCTCCAGACGGTACAGAATCACCTGGGATTCACAGAGCCTCACTCTTCCTTAGCTGTCTCACTGCAACACCAACCCAAATTCCATTTAACCTAATGGTTCTGAGCGGGAACTTCAGATCCTGCCTTGCTTTACTTGCTATCACTTTGTCTCAATAAAAGTTTCTCTTTGAAATAATGCCTGTTTCAAGAGCTCTGCTTTCTTAAACAGAGATGAGAGACAAGTCCTTAGAGATACTTTCGAATACAAAATATTAAAAGCGCTAAGGCGTAAACCAATTACCCTACTGGTACTGCTGGGCAAACTTTCAGACCCTGAAAATCTCAAGACAACTCATTGTGAAGGATCTCAACAAAATGTAAATACCCCTCAGATATATGACAATACAGAAGTCAAGTTCATGGCCTCCTTGTTGCAAAATCCCATCTCTGGATGAGGAAGAGGACATCTTGAGCACATCCTCACTGGGACTGGGACTATAACTCTGCTACCGATTGGGACAAGTGCAGTCAGGTTGAAGAAAATTTGCAGGAGGCGCTACAGAAATTGGGTGAAAACTGTTGAACTGGTCAGAATTTCAGAATACAGTACAATGGGAGGGGGAGACACCTAATGTTTTCTGTGTCCATCTCCTACAGGCAGAGGTTGCCTCTGCCCATCAAGTCCTGAGCAAGCCCAAGGACCAGAGAATAAGAGTTTACTTTCATAGGATTGTATATAATTGGAAATATCAGAATTGCCCATTTTGTGTTCCACCAAAGGGAAAAGTTAAAAGAGAAAGACAAGGAGAGCAAAGAAGCAGAGAGAGAAAGAGAGACAGATAGAAAAAGAAGGGCAGAAAGGAAAGAAGACCTGAAAATGTTTGCAGCCCTACAAAATGACAGGAGACATTCTAACTACTGGTCTTCAGACTGACCGAAAAAATGCCTCCAGTGTGAAGAGGAAGAATGGCCTAGGAAAAGATGTCAGCATTGCTTTAAATGTGAAAAAGAGGGACATTTCAGGAGGGAGTGCAGGGGAAATTGCTACATGTTCCCCAGAAGCCCCGTTTTCCAATGGCTCTCCTTTCTGACATAGAACTCAGAAGGCTTCAGAGGTACCTCATCTTGTGCAGTTTAAGGATGGTTTTAAAATGTTATAACTAGTCATGGGGCCAATGAAGTTTAGTGCAATGTTCACTGGCCTCATTACCCTCTAATGGCCCTGAAGGTGAACCCCCTCCTAACCCTCAGAATAGGAGGAAAAACCTACAAGTATCTAGGCGATAATGGGGCAACATCATCCCTAATTAAACAACCCCCGTTTAAAGAGTCAGTGGTGCCAGGGATAAAGGATAACATCATCAGGGTGGAAGGAAGATAATACCTGTGGAATTCACATTTGACATGTGAGTAGATATAGGTCCTTTATCGCTAGATCACTCCTTCACAATCTGCCCTCAATCCCCACTGTCATTGATGGGCAGAGACCTTTTATATAAACTCAGGGCTAACCTAAAGTCGTCTCCTGATGGACACCTCCTTTCAAAAGAAAATCCACTACACACAGATTTACAGGATCAGCCACCCTCACTATGGGCCTGGGATTCCACCAATGTAGGTTTCCTGAAAGGTGCTACCTGAGTTAAAATACAGGTTAAAGCAGGGCCACTCCCATGCATGCCACATTACAAAATCCCATCTGAGGCAATTGAACCTGTAAGGGAACTGATCAAAATGTATATGGTACAAGGGGTCCTTCAGAGGTGCACATCTCCATGCAATACCCCCAGCTTCCTAGTGCAAAAACCTTGGACTGACCCAGAAGGAAACTCATCTTTTACTTTGTGTATGATCTACATTTCATAAAATCTTATGTGATACCAAGGACTCTAGTAGTGCCCAACCCAGCCAGCATTATTACCATAATTCTGGCTTCAGCCACTTATTTTACCATAATAGACCTTTGTGTAGCTTTTTTTGTGCATCCCAGCAGATCTGGCCTCTCAGTACTTGTTTGCCTTCACTTGGGAAGACCAGCAATATATGTTCCCAAAGAATAACCAAATCGTCCATTCTCTTCTCGCAGATATTGAAAGTGAACCTATTCTCCATTTTGTTACCCCATGAACCAATCCTTGTCCAATATGTTGGATGGCCTGCTGTTAGCCTCCGATATGGAAGAAACTTGCTGTACCAATACACATCACCTGCTTCTCTGCCTGGCTAAAAGAGGACACAAAGAATCCCCCACAAAATTCCAATACTTGAAATAAGAGGTAACCTGTCTGGATTATATTATTGCCCCAGGAATCCACTAACTGGCATCAGAGCATGTCAAAGTCATACTGGGTATGAAACCTCCCAACTCCAAATGCCAAGTCAGACTTCTTCCAGGAGTCCTGGGATTTTGCCGCCCCTGGATCCCTTCTTTCAAAGAATTAGCTAGATCCAATTGACAGCTAACAATATAACCAATCCTATCACATGGACTAAAGCACTAATTCAAACCTTCAAAAGCAGATGTTAGTCTCAGCCCTTGCCCTGGGGTTACCAAACTATTGCAAACCCTTCATTCTTTTCATACATGAAAATCAGGGAATAGGCTCAGAAGTGTTAATGCAAAAATTTGGTCCCACATTATGATCTGTTGCCTACTATTCTATCTAATTGGACTGAATGGCCCAGGGAGCTATTCCCTTCCTGAGAGCAGTGGCTATAACTGTCAAGAAGTCAAGTGCTCAAAGGATCTGATCCTTGGACTCCCACTCACATTGAAGGTACTACATGATGTTTTCATCATCCTCCTAAAGTCCCAGACTCAAGGTTTCATGCAACGAAGAGTGGCCCAATACAAAGCCAAACCTTTTACTTCAAATCATATCACCTTTGAACCTTGCACCTTTCTGCAACCCAGCCATCTTTCTGCCAACTGAACTCTCAGACAATATACTGAATTATTATCTCCATCTTGTCCATGATGTTGAACTGCCAAGACCCAACTTAACTGACACCTTCCTACAGGACCCAGACTTAGAATTCTTTACTGATAGTTCATCCTATCTACACAAGGTAAAAAGGGTGTTAGGCATCACAGTGATTTCCCTCCATAAAGTCATCTAGGTTTCCCACTGTCTTCATCTTATAGTACCCAGGCAGCTGAGTTTGAACTCAAGTGTATGAAGCCACAAGGAACCAGTCTACCAACATCTACATGGACTCTAGCCTTTGGTATAAGCCATGCCGTGGTGGGCTGCAACCAGCATAACCAGATACTGCCAGACATGCCAGGCTGACAATGCCTCTTCCAGAAAGGCCATCCATAAAGGGGGGTGAGATCCTGGGCCCAGTGCTCCTTTGAAAAGCTATAGCTGGATTTTATCCAACTACCTAGAGTTTACGACTACCAATATGCCCTGGTATGTTGGGATGAGCTTATCCACTGGATAGAGTTTTCTTTGTTGCCACAGCACTCAAAACAGCCTGACATCTTTTAAAGAACATAGTGCCCAGGTTCAGGGTCCCCAGTGCCCTAAACATGGATCACAGAAAACATTTTGTGTCCCAAGTTATCACTCATGAATTACAAGCCATAGGAATCACCCAGAACCTTCATGTTCTGTATCACCCAGAATCTTGGTGGGGGGAGGGAGGAGGAAGAGGGTAGAATGTGCTAATAGAGAACTCAAGAATTTACTAGGTAAGTTCTGCCAGGAGACATGTTTGTTGTGGCCCCAAGCCCTGCCCATTGCCTTATCCTATCTCAGAACTGGATCCCAACAAGATTTAGATAACTCCTCATTTGAATTGCTTTTGGTTGGCCACTAGACACCCTGAAACATTTAGACCCACATTCTCTCAGCTTAGAAAAGGGGATTGAGACTTATCCTTATATTTCATACCATGTTTAGAGATTTCCATCTTGTTACCATCTATTCCACCATTTTTTATTGGGGATCCAGCACTGACAATAGAGACAAAAACATGTTCATGTTACACATAGCAACTGTAACTAGTGCAGCTGCATACTTTGTAGTGGAAAACTGCTCTGTCCACAAGTTGTCGTCTTGTCACAATCTCACTAACACCATCTTAACTTGCAACCACAGTGAGGCTATTCCCTTCACCTACCACCATGTCAAGCTCCCCTTAGGATGGTTCTTGCTCTGTGGCACTAAAGCCTATTCATATCTCCCAACCAATTCAACAGGGGGAGTATGTGACCTTGGATGACTATCCTCATGCCCTCACTGAAGAGGTGGCAGAAAAGAGATCTTCAACTCTTAACACCTGAGTGCAGCTCATGAATTGTTACCCAGTAAGGCAGAATATGTTGTAATGACAGTGTCATTAGCTGGAGTCCCAGGGCTCACTGTGTGTAACTCCAGAAATATCAACAGTTTAGCTTACACACTGGCTAAAAGCCTCAATATGACCTCCCAAGCCAAGATACACTAAACAGAGTGCTGAAGGAGATTCAGGAAGTGATCCTCAAAAATAGGGCAGCCATTGATTACTTGTTATCGAGACACAATCATGGCTGCAAAGAATTTTGAAGCATGTGCTGCTTCAACCTGACCAAAAACTCACAGCTCATAGAAAGTGACATCAAACATCTAAAATAATTGGCATAAAACATCAGATATACATTTTCTTTTGACTTAACATGACTTCTTTTTAAAGATTTTTTTATTTTTAAACAAACATACACACATACATACACAAACAAAACATAAAAACATAAAACCATCTTCCAGTTACAGTGTGTCAGTTGGTTACAATTTTTTGTGCTATCTTTTCATAGTCTTCATTTACAGTTTATATATAGTAGATTCTCACATTATCATTCTAATATATATTCATACATTATCAATCAATTAATTGTTCTTTTCTTATTATTCCATCATTTTAGACATCTGCTAAGTTTTATATGGATAGTTATATTATACTTTCAACAAAACAGTTATATTTATATTATATTCTATATCATTCTTATCTTGTAAAAAATGTTTCAATTACTGTATATTTTCATCTAGCCATTGATAAAATAAATCCCAAATCTTATAAAATTGTCTTCTTGTTCTCTAATTTCAAATGTCAATTTACTCATTTTAGCACAATCCATAATTTTTTGTATAATTTCCTCTTGCATAGGTATTTTTCCACTTTTCCAATTCTTAGCAAATACAATTCTAGCCATTGTTAAAACATTTATGATCAAATACTTCAATTCTTTATTATATATTTCCGGTATGATTCCCAATAAGAATATCTCTGGCTTAAAGTCAATATGCTGTTCTATCATCTTTTCCAACCATGTATGGATTTTAGTCCAATATCTTTTGGCCTCCTTACATGTCCACCACATATGGTAATAAGAGCCAGGTATCTGGTGACATTTCCAACATTTGTCCAATTTGTTTTTGAACATTCTTGCAATTCTTGTCAGGGGTAAGTGTCACCTGTAAAACATCTTATACAAATTCTCTTTATAAGCAGTTGACATTGTCATTTTATAATTCTGAGACCACAATTTTTGCCATTTCTCTAACTCAATCCCATATCCAAAAATTTTACCCCAAGCGATCATCATTTCTTTAACTTGCTCTTCCTCTAATTTAAACTCTAATAAGTATCCATAAAGTTTTTTAATTACCTTTTCATCAGTACTTGTTAAGATTATATCTAAGTCCATCAATTTAACATAAAAACCTTCTATTTTAGAATCTTTATCACATCTAGATTGTATTTGCACGTATGAAAACTAATTCATCTTTATACCTTGTTCATCCAGTGCTTGCATAAATTTGAGTTCACCCTTTTCATTTAATATCTCTCCATATCTAACTGTTTGTTCCTTTGTATATGTTATTGGATAAGAAAAAGCTTCAATAGTAGATGACCAAAATGGAATTTTTGAATAATATTGCTTTTTAATCTTTTCCCAATTTGACAACAATGCCTCTCGAATATAATGCCTTCTAAAATATCCCTGTGTTTTAGTTCCCTTATACCAGAGGAAGGCATGCCATCCCAATAGTAAGTCATGTTCTTCTAAAGTCAATAATCTACTGTTCCTTAACATTATCCATTCCTTTGCCCACATCAAATTTGTCACCTGGTAGTATAATTCCCAATTGGGCAAAGCAAATCCTCCTCGTATTCTTGTATCTTGTAGCAATTTAAGTTTAATTCTTGCCTTTTTGCCCTGCCAAATATATTTCAACACTATTTTGTTTAAGTCTTCAAAGTACTCTTTCCCCAACTTAATTGGAATTGTCTGGAATAAATATAAAACTCTAGGCAATACATTCATCTTAATTGTAGATATTCTCTCAATTAATGATAATTGTAACCTTTCCCACTTTATCAGGTCTGTCGTGATCTGTTGTTTGAATTTAAGATAATTGTCCTCTAAGTGTACTGCATCTTACCGTTATGTACAGTATATCCCTAAATATTTGACCTTATTTGTGACCTGGATCTTCAAAGCTTCCTCCAATTCTTTTTTTTCTTACTAACATGTTCTTTGTTAATATCTTTGTTTTATCTTTGTTTATTTTCAAACCTGCTACCTTTCCGTGTTCTTCTATCTTTTCTATTAGTTTAGGTGTTGTTTCCAATGAATCCTCTATTATAAAAACCAGGCCATCTGCAAAGGCTTGTAATTTGTATTCTTCCTTTTTAATTCTCATTCCTTTTATTTCTTTTTCTTCTCTAATGTTCCTATTCAAGACTTCCAATGTTAACATAAACAACAGAGGTGATAGTGGACAACCTTGCCTAATTCCTTTTCTTATCTCTATAGAGTCTGTTAACTCTCCATTTATCATCACCTTTGCAGTTTGCTTGTGATATATAATTTCTATGGCTTGAATAATTTTTTTACCAAAGCCCATCTATTCCAATTGAAATAACATAAATTGCCAACTCACGTTATCAAAAGCTTTCTGGGTATCTAAAAATATCAAAGCCATTTGTTTTTCAGGATGTGCTTTATAATATTCCAAAGTATCCAAAATTATTATCATATTATCTTTGATTTATCTCTTTGGCAGAAATCCACTTTGATCAGATTGAATAAAATTATTTAAATATCGTTTCAGTCTTTCTGCCAAAATTGAAGCAAAGATTTTATAGTCTGAGTTTAACAGGGATATAAGTCTGTAGTTTTTCACTTGCTGTGGATTTGTGTCCCCCTTCAGCACAAGTGTAATATATGCTTCTGACCATGTTTTGGGTATTCTCTTCTTTGACATAACTTCGTTCATAACTTCTAATAATTGAAGATTCAATGATTCTTGGAATGTCTTATAAAATTCCACTGGTCGTCCTTCTGGTCCTGGTGCCCTTCCCTTGTTTTGTTTTTTAAGTACTTCTGTTAGTTCCATCATTGTTATGTTTCCTTCTAACATCATTTCAATATCTTTAGGTATCTGAGGTAGATTCGCTTTCTGCAAATATTGTTTAACTCTTTCTTCCAAAATATTCTCTTGACCATACAATTTTCCATAATAATCTTGTATAATTTTTTTCTTTTCAACATTTCCATAGCAAGCATGTCCTTGTTCATCTACTAATTGAATTATCTTTTTTGATTCTCTCTCCTTTCTCAATTTATAGGCTAACCATCTGCCGTGTTTATTTGCATCTTCAAAATAATCCTATTTAGCAGTTCTTACTTTTTGTGCTAACTCCTCCTTTTCCATTAATCCCATTTCATGTTTAGTTATGTCCATCTTAATTTTAATAACTTTTTTTTTTGGTGTGGAAACTTCTGTCATCATCATCCAGTACTTTAAATGCTTTTTTTCTGTTTTATATTTCTTTTTCTTGTGTATTCTATTATCAAATCTCTTGTATAAGCCTTCATTGTGTCCCAAAAATTCTGCAATGATGTATCCTCTTTTTTATTTTCCTTAAAGAAAAAAAGCCAGTTCTTTCTCAATCTTCTATATAAAGTCTTTTTCCTTTAATATCATATTGTTTAAAGTCCATCTAGATCTTCTCTTCTGTCCTTTCCATGTCACTGTCATAGGATTATGGTCTGCCCAGGTACTTGTTTCTACTTCAATTTCTTGTACGTTAGTGATCAACTCTGTTGACATCCATATCATGTCTATTCTAGACCATGATGCATGTCTATGGGGGTGGGGTAGAATGATGGCAAATAGGTAGTGGAACAGTAGCAGTGGCAGTGGCAAAGAAGAGGCAGCCTTGTATACAGACAATGCAGGAAATAGAAGAGATGATGATGCACACTAACCATGCCCTATCATATCCTATGAAATCACACAGTTCACAAATATTTTATTTCCACTAAAACTTAGAACAACCAAACTTGCTAGGCTTTGTTGTTGTTGGGCCAATGCTGATCAAAATAGTTTGGCCAAGCTTCCAAAATACTATGTTTTACTAGATTAGAAAGAAAGCATATTTTTCATTCTTTGACCATCATCTGAAATGATGAATTTCAGGACTGAAGCAGAGAATCAAAGTAATAAAGATGATGCTGAGACCTGTCTTCTACCAAAGTATAAGCATGTCTGTGAGATCCTGGGGGAAAAAATCCAGACACTACATGAGGTAAGAAAAATACTGACTACTGTATTTTGATTGACTTCATCAAACCATAGTATTGCATAATTCACTGTTGTGGCTATAGACAAGTTTGGGAAGCCTTGCAAAGAAAAATGCTTCAAGTTAAAGCCAATCATATTTTAAACTTAAAGCACAAAAGAAGACATCAAAATTGAATATTGGCTATTGCATTATTCCGGTATGATAGTTTTGTGGATATTTTGGACAATCTGGAGTCCATGGTTCTATTTATTGCAGCTGAAAGTAGTGTTTCCACTGAGATTAATTACTTTTCTATTTCACTGAAAGAAAATATTAGGGAGCCACATGGTTGCAAAGGCTAATAATGGTCATGACTTGGAAGCATGTCCAAAAGGAATGGAGTGTATTTAGAAATTATTTTAGAGAATTTGAAAAAAAAAATGTTCATGGAATTAATGAGTCATGGCCACATCGGAGCCAGGTTACGAGGAGGAGAGGGATCCTGTGATGACCCAGGGTGTAGCACAAAAGCGACACAGCCAGAGAACAGGTCTAACTCCCCATTATCGCCCCAAACATCCCCATGTTTACTACAAGTCCTGGAACCAAGCTCTCATATACATCTTCAACAGCCTCTGGCTGTGAGTAGCCAAGTAAGCAAGGTTAGCAAAACAGTAACCAGGGCCAGCAGTCCAATAAGCAAGGTTTGCAAAAAAGTAACCAAGACAAGAAATCCAGTTAGCAAGGTTAGCAACACAGTAACCAGTAACCCACAAGTAACCCTTCTTCAGTGAAGAAGGCAAACTGGGCAAGCCACACAAGACAGAGCACAGTAATCTCCAGGCATTGGCAAGTACACACGAGGCTCCACAGATTCCACACTTGTTCCTAACAAATGTCCTTCCCACCGGCATCTCCTTACATCTCAGTCATCAGGTGTGAAAGGGGGTCGGGCGCTGTCCTCCCTCATAGCCAGCTCAGTCTGTGTTGTTCTCACCTTCTCTTCTCTTTGAGCTCTTTCTCTCCTGCTCCTCTCTGTCTACAAGCATTTCTGATCATAAAAGGCTCACCTGGAGAATAGGATTTAAGGAGATTCAGGGGAAAGGGCTTTTGTTAGGAACAAATGTGATACTTGCCAGAAACACTTGCTACGATTCAAGAAGACTCACTGCCTTGTTTTGCTTTGCCCTGTTCTGCCTTGTTTTGCCTTACTCAACCTTGTTTGCCTTGCCTTGCTTCACCTTGTCTAGCCTTGCCATGTGCAGGTTGCAGTGACCCAGCTTCGCTTTGGCTTGTGCTGTGACCCCTAGCAAACTGTGCAAGATGACACACATGATCAAGTATCCTGTCCTGAACTGTTTTTGTTCTCAGAACTGTGCTTCATTCTCTCTCTCTCTCT
>JAEANM010029480.1:0-10175 GCA_017656035.1 Myanophis thanlyinensis | reverse complement strand
TATTCTATTCTATTCTATTCTATTCTATTTTCTAACTCTCCTAAATTTATTCTACCTTGCTCTTGTTTGCAGTGTTATTTCCTGATCTAGGCAATGACTCTGTAGAGTTTCATATTGTTTTCTGTTTCCAATTTTCTCCTCCTTCTCCTTTTATTCTTTCATAATCCTTTGCAGTGACCAGGAAAACTACCAGTCAGTTGGAAAAAAAAATTGTCATTCTCAGAAGATTTCATGTCAAGTGAAATTTTTCTGACCCAGGGCTGAAACCTGTACAGAATTAAATAGGGCATAAGAAATCAAAGAAGGCAATTGCATTTTAGAGTTATATTAGCTGTTAAAGACAGTTATTGTTCACAGCTGTATAACCACAATTAGGATGTTATTTACCAAAACAAAAGAATGATTGTTAATCATGCATGGAAATCACAATGTGTGACAATATGTGGAGAAGACTTTGGAAGACCGGGCAAAGAGACACTATCAAGGGACTAATCAGAGAAGAGACATCATAGCCTACAACTAACTAGGGGTGGTGCAAAAGATTCAGAAAATACTTTTCCTAGTTTTTGGGGCTGTAAAGCAAATCAGGGAGAGACTTTCAAGTTTTTGTCAGTGTAACTTTACAATGCAATAGAATTAGCTCTTTTGGCTGTGTTTCCCCTCTGGTCTTTCTTCTAAGGCTGATATAATTCTTGTAAGTCTGTAAGTACAATTGTGTCTCAGTTTCCTTTAGAGCCTGGGAAACTAGGTAGGATCCCTTCTGAGATTCTTGTTCCATCTACTATCCACCTGCAGGCTATGCTGTCTTTTATTTGATCATCCCCTTTAGCCTTTAATAAATTAAACCAATATTCTTTTTTTTTTTTTTTTGGGTGCCCTCTGAATCAATGAGATTAAGCTCTTAAGTCTCTGAAATCGCATGATTTTCAGTTCTGTTTCTCTTTAATTCCATTGGAAAAATTCACAGTCAAGTAAGCTAGTTTGTGTTTATATATATATAAAACACAAACTAGCTTGCTTACTTACTTGTGTGTGTGTGTGTGTATACATAGAAATACCATGCTTTCCCTATATTGCATCAGAAAATACACAACTTCCACATCTAATATCTGTCAGGACTACTCTCTTGTCACAGTAACAGCAACATTTGGAGGATTATGTCAGCAGCATAATATGAGACTCAGTTGCATCACTGAACTGGAAGGTCTTGTAATTACATGGCCAGCCAGAGAGAAAAACTGCAATAGATATTATAGCCTTTATGCTAACTAGATATACACCCAGGATTTGTTCTGGATAACAGTTGCAAAAGGTCTCCTAAGGTAAATCTAAAAGCTTTGAGGAATTAAGGATATAGAAACCACTGAACTGAGTATTCGGTGGTTTCTTAAATGCTATTTATTTATTAGATGTGTGCAAAGGCATGCATGCATCAAACCTTGATTTAGTGATTCACTGAATGATCAATTTCATATTACAAAATCCCTATTAATTTAGGCCAAGGGCTCATCAAGTTTAACATTCTATGACACACAACTAATAACCCGAGATATTCAGGAAGCTCATAAGCATGTAGTTCTTTGCCATAGTTGCTTTCCAGAAGCTGTTATTTAAAGACTGTTGCTTTTGTAATTCAGAACGTACTATACAGCCACTAAGAAAATCTACTGTTTTTTATTGTCCTTTAAAAAAAAATCCTGATAGAAACAAATTTTATAATTTAATAATTGGCTTAGTTAATTATAAATTCCTTACATTAAGTATCAGTGCATAATCCCAAATTCTACATCTATCTTGCATGATTTTCAATGCCTATTTCAGATCTTATATTTCTTTTTATAAGCTAAAAAAACAAAACAAAAACTACATAAACTGTTTATAAGACAGCTGCTTTAGCCTCCTCATATTGAACTGCTTTTCCTACAAATTTTATAATTGGTGGAGCCTTGATGCACAGTGATTAGAGTGCAGTGCAGCAGTACTTCTACTGTCTGCCAGTTCAAATCCCACCAGGCTCAAGGCTTCTATCCTTCTGAGGTGGGTAAAATGAGGACCCAGATTGTTGTGGCAATATGCTGACTCTGTAAACTGCTAAGCGAGGGCTGGAAAGCACCATAAAGTGGTATATAAATCTAAGTACTATTGCTATAATCCTACAATATTTTGAGTTTTAATCCAATTCATTTAGGCTGATTCAGAGTTCCCAGTTCAGTCTGAAGCAAGAATTCAATTCCTAGTTCATAAATCTAAATCTTCATACTCCCAACTATCCTCCCACGAAAGCAATAGATGGCTATTTTTTTTTCTGTCTTCTGTTTGAATTAGATGAAGAAAGGAAAGATATTTAAATACAAAAATAGATTTGATTCCTTATAGATTGGATGAAACTTCTAGGCCTCATATATACAGTGACCAAAGGGAAGATGAGATATTCTGAAAGTTAAGGAAAGAGGTTGATGGTGCCTGAAAGTTTCATATGATTAGGTTTGTTTATATTTATTTTATATCCTGAACTTCTATTAGAATGACTTTTAACTTTAAAATAAGTCCTTTAATACTGGCAGGCGCAAGCACCCACTGCTTGCATACATGGAGCTGTGAATGTGTGCGCCCACTGCTTGCATGGCATTAACTCTCCCCCCCCCACCAGCCTGCAAAGTCAGACAGTTGGAGACAATAATAATCTTAAAACTGAAGAATTATCTTCCTCCAATTATAAAGCTGTATAACCCTTGTTGCTTCCAGATGATCAGCATCACCAAAAGAATCTTAAATCCAGTGTGTGGCTTGCTGCATGTTGAGGCATGATATAAATGTGACCATTCAGAATCCTAGGGGATACGAAGTAAAAAGAACACTACATTTTGTTGAATGTTCATGAAAGCATTAACATTACTTTTAGAGAAGTACGTAATACATAATGCAATCAGCTGATGCTCTGAGACCTATTTCCTTAACTTTCAGAATATGGTATCTCATCTTCCTTTTGGTCACTGAATATATGAATAAAAAATAGGACATATAACCAAGATGCAGGGTAGAAAAGAGATTGACCTACATTTTCTAGAGCACAAAAAACAGCCAGCTGTTTAACATTAGTAGCTGCCATAGAACACTGTACACTTGTCCAATTAAGTGAGAGTGTAGACGTTTTTACCTGGAGAAGGCAAACACCAGCGCAGTATGAAAACTCATACTAAATTAAATAGTAATCTAATTATTACTGCAATCTTTATATTCTTTACATTTTTCTATAGGCATCTTCTATTTGATGGGAAAGGAACATGGAAATGAAAACAGTTTTGCTTTCATTTTTGCTAATGAGGCTGATATAACCAGTATCAACCTTCCTTTGGAGTTGTGCTAATTATTACAAATGCATAAACACAATGAATAACTATTGTTCACCCCATTCTTCCCAATAAAAATGTCCTAATATAGTTAATTAGTTAGTTAGTTAGTTAGTTAGTTTATTAGATTTCTTAACCACCACTCTCCCAAGGGACTCGGGGTGGTGTACAATGAACTAAAAATAGACTTAAAATACAAATAAATTTAAAATATAAAGTAAAGGATTAACAATTTAAAATTATATAAAAATTTAAAATTTAAAAATTTTTAAAAATCCAATCAACCCCAAAATTAATGTTCGGCCAGACCGGCCTGTTGGAACAAATGGGTCTTTAATATAGTATATAATGTTAATATACCAAAATACATTCCATCTGTTATATTTTTGTTTTAGTAAGACACACATTTAGCTGAGTTGAAAAGTATTTAAATATGAGCTATTATACTCAATGATATATGTTTGATGGTTACATGTTTCTTTTTTAGCATCTATCCATACTTTTATGAGGGTGGAAGAATCCTGCTAACTTGAGTTGTTAATATCAAAACCTTGAGATTGGAGGGAAGAGACATCATATACAGAAACAAGCTCCTTCTAAGAATCCCTATTTGCCCTATTTTTTTCTCCTTGCTCATTTAGACCCCATGTCATAGCTCATATGAAACTTTTCAAAACATTGTAGGGAGAGCTGAAAACATCATCCTTTAGTCCATTAATAAAAATTCTCAAGTAGTTTATGCAGCATTTGATCATAATGAAATATTCAGGCAGTTATATATGTAGATATACAGTAAGTTTCATGTATTCTATGAAGCCACAGTGTGTATTTTTGTATGTACATCTATTCTAGACATTGTGATACAAAATTTTGGGATTTTTAGACAAGATACTTTAGTCAATAATAAAAAATATAGTCTACTACACATAGGACTCTATATGGATAAGACAGTGTGGGTGTGTAGATTTAGTAGACATGCATGAAGTTATCTTTTATATATTTATTAGACAAATAATATTCTTAGACAAATTAATATTTTTCTCATTTTTTTTCTTATTGTGTTCATTTCATTGTTTTTTAAACCAGTTGATAAGAAGCAGATCATGAATTACAAGGCCATATCATTGTTTTACTTTGGCATTTTTGTACTTATCCATATGGATAGCAAAGTGAATCAATTAATCAATATTATTGATGATTATTCACTATTGCATTTGGAACTGTTTCCTTCTTACTGAAATGCAAATGTATGTGCAAACAGGAAGTATCACTGAAGCAGCAGCAGCAGCAATATTGTATTTTACTGGTGACTTATGTGATCATTAGAAGGATTATTTCACATGTCTTGTCTTCCAGCATCCACACTCCTAGCAAAGTTGTAACCTTGAAAAACATGAACTAGAGGATCAAATAGAAATAGCCAAGGAGAATCTTGCAGGTTGCTTTTATTAGGGCTGAGTTTGGTAGGGAGTCAGAATCATTAAAGCATTTATTTTTTCAAAATTAAACTGAAAATGTGAGATGTTAGCTAGTGGTGGGATGCAACTGGTTTTACTACCGGTTTGGTATGTGTGTGCTTTGAACAACTTCTAAACTGCGGTGCAGCTTCTAAACAGCAAGTATTTCCTTATTGGAGGCATCCCGAGTGAGTAAGAAGGGTGCGGAGACACGCAAACAGCTGAGCTACAAAGAAAAAAAGAAGAAGGGATATAGGACAGGATAGGGCAGGGGCAGGTGGGCAAGGCCAAACATCATCATCACTACTGGTTCGCTAGAATCGGTGCAACCAGGCTGAATACCATCACTGATGTTAGCCAATGGCTAATCTCAGATTATTGCTGAGACACTTATATTTACCAACTGACTGATAAAACCCCATATAGCCTGATTGTTGCATGAACCGATAAATACTAAAACTTTCATTTATACTTCAAAATAAAGATGACACTTTTAATATGTTATTTACATTTAAAAAACATTTTATTCCTTCTTTCAAAATCTTGTTTCATAGTTAATTTGATTTGATTACTATAATCTAAAATAAATTGACAGAAACTCCTTTTCTGTTCAGTAGGATTTCAATAGTATTTATTTATAAATCAATGTTTATGAAAAACAATTGCACCATTATCATTTGGTGTCTCTTCCCACCAGAATTAAATACTTATGAAATTATGCTGATTTCAAAAAGATATGGCTAAATGTATACCTATTCTCAAAGGTACACCTGTGGGATCTAAAATCAAGTTAGAAATTTAGTGGGCATCTTTCTAAGGATTGCAGACCTCTCCTATTCCCCCTTCCCCACACTGTACATTGTACTTAAGGAAGCTTTAAAAGCACAAGTATTTTGTAACAGGAGTGAAGCAGGGACCTAATGTTTAATCACAGTATTTCTAAAATGTAAATACCATTCTTTTTGTTTTTTTACTATATCTGTCAGTTTGTTTGACCCAGACTCTGAAAACTGAATAAGATGAATTCTTTGAAAATATACTGCTGGATGCATGATTCTATTCATAGTGTATGCCGGGAACAAAATCAAATATTCTGTCAATCTGATTACAGACTGGAAAGAAAAAAATGCACAGGGAATATTAAAAATTGCCTCTTGTTTACACTCCTGTTTTCATGCATGGCAATAAATGTTGGCATTTACTTAAAAGGGAGAAAGATAAGCCTTCTGGTTCATGACTTATTAGGCTTCTAGCTATGGTTTAATAACATCAGTTACTCCCTGAATTCTTTTGGTCAAAAAGACTATGTAAAAGGAACAAAGAGATTTCATCCAATCATGTCTCCCTCCCGCTCCCTCCCTTCCCACCTGCTGGCCTGCCTGAAATAGAGAACGGAATAAAATTGAATAAAATATACTATAAAATAAGAACATCTGTTTTAAAAGAGCAATTACTGACTGTAAAAGCTAAATGCAGATACTATGTCAGTGAATTGGCTCAGCAGACACTCTTTAGTCAATGCATTTGAGTTTCAAATAATGCCCCCAAGGAGCATGAGGTTGCATGTTGCTGTGATAGTCTTCTCTGTTCTGTGTCAGCTTTGTCTGTGACATCTACTTTGTGAACAGAGAAAATCAACATGTCATTCCTGCTTCTTGGACTCCTTTAGAAGTACATCTACCTATCAAACTATGAATAATGTGTTTGCTTGTTGCAGTTGCTTTGAAGTTGCTTGGATTCTTTTTTTAAGGGCCATACTAGAAAAAAATAAAACTTAGCAAAGAATTTTCTTAGTTGATAAAATACTCCTGCTAATTAATTAGAATGAGCTGCTAAGTATATTCATATCATTATAGTTAAGATTGCAGGACTAAAATTCATTTGGTGGAACATTTCTTCGATTCTTGGTATCTTTTAGCTGCATGAAAATGCTGGTAAGGACATTAAGGGTAATGCTATATCGTTACCTTAAGGGCAGCATTTGGCATTTGGAGATCCATCAGGCAACATACAGTATATTAAAAGGTAAACAGAACTAGGAAAACAAATTGAGCATGTTCAGGTTAAAAACAAAATCTGACTTTAATTTAAATTTATTAAATACAATTAATATGGTATTTTATTTTATTTCCTTCTTTTCTGTGTAAATGCAACTTCTGAAAGAGCCCTGTAAGCTGAAATCAAGGTTTTAAAGTCTTTAGATTCTAATCTTCAGTGAGACTCATTTTAAGACAAATGGAAAAATAATTATAGTCTTCCACAACATTTTTCTACTATTATGTATTATATTATAGTACATTAAAGATAGTCTTAAAATTATGATAGCAGTTGAGACTAGAAATTCCCTTGTTAAACTATGTGGTCATAAAGTGCAATTGATTTGGTTAATAATGACAATTTCCGTAATTACCTTTGTCATTGTTAACTGAATTCTACAGTTGTCACACAAGGAAACTTCCTATCAGCTTCCCACAACCAAAGTCAGTGGGAAAGCTGGCAGGAAGCTCTAAATCCCAGACCAGCAGGCAGGTAAATAGCTTCGGCCTGTACGGCAAAGGAGCAAAAGAATCTGGGTGACTGTGAAGGAAGATCAGGGAGAATAAGCCAGGATGTGAGAATCTGTTGGAGACCATGCTCATGGATGTAAGGACTAATGCTAGTGGCATGGTGTGGGTCAGGGAAGGTATTATGAAAGGATGGGCAAGATTATGGCACAGGTCAGGAAGGCCATACAGGGCTGTGAATGAAACGTGGCATGGGTCAAGGAGGTAGGAGAGATACAAAAGTAGTCAGGCAGTGAGAGCACAGATAAGTTGGGAGAGGGTATCCAAGTATGCAAATGATGATCACATGATTGGGAGAGAGTATCCAAGTATGCAAATGATGATCACATGATTCTGGACACTGCAAAAGGTCATACGTATGAACTGATTGCCAAGTGCCTAGATCAAAAAAATATGATTAGGGGGATTTGGGGCTAGGCAATACTCCAAGGATTGGTATAATCGCTCCTTGTTCATGGCCATTGTAACTTTAAGACAACACTTTTTAATTTATGACAGTTTTCTGACCTGCTTAAGGGCACATGAAACAGTGATCATAATAAGAAAGGCTACATCTGGAAGTTATATGTCTATTTGGGGAAGGGGGGATGGCTGGTGAAATCAATGACAGAAATAGCATCTTACAGAAGGTGTTAAGGTATCCATTAAACCACTAAATTTTTGTGCACATGTGGAAGTATACAATGTGGGGCTTTGGGGCTCTTTTTACAATATGTAAATAATCAATAAAAGCTGAAGCCTATAAAATGCCATTGATAAAAAGCTACATAATATCTGCTAATAAATTAATTATTTGTGTAGAGTAAATATGTAATTGCAGGACAATAAAGGGTGCATTTATCAAATAATAATGTGCTTGCCAGAGTTTCAGTAATAATAATTCCATCTTTCTTTAAGATTTTCAAACCAGCAGTTAAAAATAACTACAGTATGTACTGCATTTTGCATTCAAATTTACAATATATAAAAATCCATGCCAGAAATATGAAACATAGAGTCCCACTATAATCAAGATTGCTGCAGATGTAATAAATTATGATGCCTATAAAATATTGATGATTTTCAAACAAACAAATAAATTTCCATGTTACTCTGGTAACTATATGGCTTTTTTTTTACTTATGATGTACGATATATGGTATGTATGCATTCATTTGTTTATTTGTTTATTTCAATCAATTTGTGCAGATTCCCAGCTTGGAACAGTGACTTTGAGTGTCTAACATGAAATTAAAACACAATAAAAAGTGTTTTATTGACCTAAATAATTAAATATTCATATCGTGGCAGCTGAAGGCAACAATAATCAGTATATAGCAACCATATCATGGGATCCATTCATCTACAGTTCCTATGTCTGGAAACAGTTTCAAGGCTTTTCAAAGTGCAGAAAAGTTATAGCCAGCTCAATCTCAGAGGTTAGTTGCTTACTTCCTAAGTTCTTTTATGTAACATTCCCTAACAGATGGGAGTCAGAACATGACCCTTCCAATGGAGCTGATAAATACAGAATAAAAGAGTTGGAAGGGACCTTGGAAATCTAGTCCAACCACTTGATCAAGGATGCTGAGGTGATTAAAAAATATTGGAGAGAGACAGTTCTGTAACTAACCTGTCCCCAGGACATGAAGAATTGTAATCAACAGATGGTAATCAATACTTTGAAGTACCAATTAAAGAGATTATCTGTAGCTCGTAGTTGAACTGAATATTCCTTGTGTTCTCTGAGCTTGGTTGGTTTCTTGCGGATGTTTCTATTTATACACAAGTGGATTTCTCTATCCGTATTGGTGGGAGTGTTCTTGGTGATTCCTTGATAAGGCTGTTGTTTACTGTTCATTAATACTGTTTAGTACTATTAGTCTTGGTGTTAAATCCTGTTTATCTGGTTGTTGTTTGTTGGGGTTTTTTAAGCATTTTGATTACTTGTTTGAATGGTATAGAAATGTTTATTTCTGTGTGTCTGTTGATAGGCAATGTGCTGGTCTTCCAGGAATTCTCTATATTTTTGGATTTGACTTGGTCCAGGATGCTCATAGTTGCACAAATGAAACTTAACCTATTGTTAAGTCTGTCCATTTCTTGTGCACTTAAAGCATTTTTATCTCATCTTCTGACTGCTAGTTGATGTACATAGATAGCCTCTGCTAGTCTTCTGTTTGTTTGTCCTACATTTTGGCTGCTACATTGTTTATACACTGTACATTGTTTATACAGACAACTTTTTTTTACTTTGTGGGTCTACTCAGCCTTTTAGTTTATTTTTGAAGGGCTTTACAACATACAGTATAATGCCAAATTAGGATGCTCAAACATTGTTATTATTAATCTTTGATTAATCTCTGATCTTAGTAATGATATATCATTATGGGTCAAAAGCCTATTGAAACACCTAAGGTTAGTGTGTCAATTATGTACATTTCTGGAAATATCAGAAGCAGCTATTTGAAACTATGTCAGAAGCAAGTGGCCTGAAACAAGACAGCTCCATTATAAAAACAATGGAGAGATGTTACCTACTCTCTCTTTTAAAGCGTGTGGCTTTCAGCCTATTAAATTATACAGATAGTTTAAAAAAAGTACAAATATTAAATATTGTTTTGGCTTGCATTTAACTCTTGGTAAAATATTTGTGCTTTAATAGTTTTATAGTTCTAAAAAAACGTAGTTTTTAAAGATCTTTGTTGTTGAATAACTAACTGCCATTAAGGCTTTGAGATTTAGGCTTGGACAGGAGATGCCTGGCAATCTCCATGGTGATTTTGGTGCAGCAATTCTAATTTTATTTATTTATTTATTTATTT
>JAEANM010029479.1:0-10175 GCA_017656035.1 Myanophis thanlyinensis | reverse complement strand
AGCATGGCTGGCTCAGGAATTCTGGGAGTTGAAGTCCACGAGTCATGAAGGAGCCGTAATTGCCCACCCCTGCTTTAAACAATAACTCACATTCTACAGACTAGCTAGAAATGTAAGATACGAAACTTAAGATTAAACTGTACATACCCGAGGAATTTAAAGAATATTGTTTTTCATGTTTTTCTATGGCTTTGGATGAAGCTAATCTAGGTCTATGAGATATATTCTGTCATCTTACATCTCTCAATTTTTCAGTTTTCTGTTCCTGAAAAGAACTCTATTCCCTAAATATTAATTTACAGAAAAAAATATTTTCCTATTTATTGGGATTGAAGAGCTTTATAGGTCATGTACAGGTTCTTCAGATTGAATTTCAGCTTCCATCAGTCCTAGTTAATATGGATAATAACAAAAGATTATGGAAGTTGTTTCCAAAATAGGGGGAGCAATCTATAGTATATTATAAAATCTTTAAGCTGTTCCATTGACAGGCCATTTTAATGTTCAATGGGCAACAAACAAGGGGTATTAATTAAAATAAATTAAATTCTGAGTGGTTATATAATTTGGCTCAATAGATAATACATTGTTGTTTAGTTGACATTTTGAATAAGTTCTTGTTAATGGCAATAAAAATTTACAGATTTATTTAAGTTTTACTTCTAATTGCTTATGTCACCTGCAATCTCTAGGAAAGTATAGAAATCATCTTAGGTGGATTGTTGTATTTTAATTTCCTTCCTAATCTATTTTTGCTCTGTAGAAGCTTTCTAGTCAGGTAGATTAGGTGAAAATATCTCAACATATTTTAGAAATATGTAAGATTTTTGAAGACTCAGACAATCCACTTTCAATTTCCGTTTCAGAAAGAAAAGTATTAAATTGCATTATATTTTATTACTGTACCTAGAAGCCCCCATGATTGTTATCTTCTATAATCACCATTACATCCTCTGTTAAGAACATTGACTATAAGCATACTCCACAGTTCTTTGTCCACAGCTACAGTCTCCACATCCTTCCATTTAAGATTGATTTTTTCTGATCTTTCTAAAATATTTGGCACCAGGTTTTCTTTGTCTTTCCTTATTTTCTCTAACCATCTGGTGATATCCAATTGATTGCAGACTTGCTTATCTTGCTGGATGTTGCTCATTCATATGGAGCACGTGTCCAGTAAAGCCCATTCTTTGTTTTGACACTATCTCAGAGAGTCTTCAGAAATTATTTGTGGAATTTCTTCATGTTTGACATGGTTCCAATATGAGATATACGAAGAATCCTTCTGAGGCAATGATGTTGATCTTATGATTAATTCTTGAGTAGATTTCTAGGTCTGATTGGCATAGATGGCAGTGAGTATGGTATTAAATAATCTGATCTTGGTTACTGTGTTTATGGCAGATGTGGTCCATTTATTGGAAGATGACAGTTGATTTGGCATTTTACATCTGCTTCAGTTCCCCCATCCGTATCCATATCACACCAAGATAGATGAATTGTTCCACACTCCTGTTCTAACGTTATTAAACATTGCCAACTTGCTTCACTGATTTCTAAGCCCACTTTACCTGCCGCTGCTTCAAGTGCCAGTGTCATATCTTTCAGTCATCTTAGTGTTTGCAAGCAAAGCAATGTCATCAGGGAAATGTGTCAATTTGCCTTATTTATTCCATGTTTATTCCATGGAAGTCCAATTTATTCATTGCCTTTTTCATTATAGTCCATGGTAATGAGAAATATAATGGGGATAGGACATGGCCCTGCCTTACTGCCGGTATGAAGTAGTCAGGACTGCCATTTTCAGTTCTTACACAGCACTTAGTGTTGTAAAAGTTTCTAAAGTATTAACGTATCTCTAGAAATACAGTATGTTTATAGTATGTTCCATGATGATTCTCTATTGATATACTCAAATGCTTTTTTATAAAAAAAAAACCAATAAAGTTAATTGTCATCCGATTTTGATATTCCTTACTCTGTTTAATATTTCACAATGAAAAGATCTGTTCATTGCATGAGTGACCTTGTCTGAGTCCAGCTTGTTCTTCATGTATACATTGTTCAGCCTTGTTTTGGAGTCTTTTAAGCAGGACAGGGCCTAGTGATTTTCCAGGCAGTGAGAGAAGTGTGATATGACTACAATTATTACCTAGGTTGCCTAAAGCTTCATCTATGGCAGGGGTCTCTAACCTTGGCAACTTTAAGACTTGTGGACTTCAATTCCCAGAATTCCTCAGCTCCCAGAGGAATTCTGGGAGTGGAAGTCCACAAGTCTTTAAAGTTGCCAAGGTTGGAGACCCCTGATCTATGAGACCTTTCAGTTATATATACCGGTATTAGTTTGCCTAAGGATCAACGAAGTAATTAAGAAAAGAATGCTTAAGACTTTCAAGTTAAGTGACCTTGGATTTTAGTCAACCTGCATAGGAAGTATTGTGCCATTCTGTTGTCAGTAGGGAGGGGCTCTTAATTAAAACCTATCTTTCCCTATTTATGAGAATCTGCCTATTTTAATCTTCTTTCGGTTTCTGAAACTGGCGCCAAGTCCTCCTTAGCCTTTGGGCAGCGAACTCCCGTTAGCCCGGCCACTCTCTCCCAGGCCAGGCCAAGGCAGCCGAAAGAAAGATCTTTACACGTGAGAGGCACCGTCTTGTCGTCGATTGGCTGCGCCCCTTCATTTCGAGACTTCCCAGTGGACACGTAAGCCTCGCCCCCTCTCGCTGATTGGTCAAAGAAAGGTGGGAATGCTG
This sequence comes from Myanophis thanlyinensis, assembly GCA_017656035.1. NCBI lineage: Eukaryota > Metazoa > Chordata > Lepidosauria > Squamata > Homalopsidae > Myanophis > Myanophis thanlyinensis. The sequence goes on along the minus strand of JAEANM010029479.1, from coordinate 7,422 downwards.
CCGGGATCCGCCGGAGTGGAAGGTCGCTGCGGAGTTCGTGATGGCGGCTGCCGGGCTGATCAGAAAGGGCGCCACCAGCTGCTCCCGACGCTGCTTCCTCGGGGGCTTCTTGTCACTCTGGCGGCGGGGCTGCGCCGGGGTCTCGGTGGATGATACGGTGAACGGTTTGAGCGCGGAGCAGCGGCAGGTACACCCGGCAGCTTCTTTTAGCGGTGGAAAACAAGCGCTCTCTGCTTCCTTCTTGCAGCCTCCGCCGACCTGCTGCTGAGCTTCCTGGCTCCCGTTCGTGTTTCGCGTGTAGGGATCCTTTTCCATGAGCCGGACCGGGACCTATTCTGGATCCCGGAACTCTGCTCTGGAGCACCCGGGGATAAGAATCCCAAAAAGAGGCGGATGGGGAAGGGATCCTGTATGCGCCGGCGATAATGAACGCATCTACCCTGTTGAGGCAATTAAGAAAGCGTTCGCAAATGAAATTAGTTCAAGATGTGAGAAATGGTCACAATGTTTGGAGATTTATTTCTTCAGAAAAAGTTGAATAAGCATGTTACAGAATCTGGTGGCCAGAATGCCGCTAAGGATCTCTAATCTGGATGGCTTTGAAGGTTTAGCTCTTGTCCTGGAAAGATAAGTCACAATTTAATTCAGCAGGCTGTTCTGTACATTATTAGTTGTTTGCTTGAAACCCCCTCTTAAAGAAATTTGAACTGAGCACTAGAGAACAATGCTAAACTATTAAACTGTGGCCCTTACTGTCCTCAGATGGGTTGGTGAATACCAATTTTTTTTTTAAACTAAGCAAATGCAAAAAAAATTATTAAAAAGCAGATTATTGAGCAGTACATCAGGATAGTTTCCAGACTCTGAACTACAAAGTAATGTTATAAAAAGTCAAATAACCGTTTTGATATATAAAAGGGGTATGTTTTTGTGGAAGGGTCATACACAATTTTTCTGATTTTAAAAGACTATTTTCCTGTTTGTCTTTTCAGTTTAAAAACATCCAAAGAATGTTGATAATACCTTTTAAAGAAAGGAAGTTGAATTTTACATATTCATTTTATTTTTTATTCCAAAAGTAGGTTTTTCTCATTTGTTGCCTAGCACTAGAAAGCCAGTTTGATGTAATGGTTAAGGCATCAGACTGGAAATCAGGAGATCATTATATTTCAAACAAAGTTTTTGGAATAGATTCATTGCTTACGTCAATAACCTAGATAGCAGAGATGAATTTTATAACTCCAAAACAATTGGAGTTGTCATCGTTTATATTCTAAATTTATTTTTTTGGTGTATAAACTGAGTGACATTCAAAATTAGCAAGATTATTCAATGGAACTTTTTGGTGGGCATATGGGCAGCAATGATACATACATATAATCCTCTGCTGAGTTATTGCTGTGCTATAATGTGACATTGGTTTGATTTAATGTTTTGTCAGCCTAGCATTGTAAATATGGTTTATGGCTTATCCAGAATTCTTTATTAATTAAAGATGGTGTAATTACACACTTTGTGTAATCTACAAATCAGTCAAAGAGTATAGCAGGGTATTATAATTTATCAAGTAGCCTACTTTAAGCCAGATTTGAGATGGGGTGTGTGTAACAACTAAGCCTGACAAGCTGCACAATTTCATTTTTAACAATGGCATATTTTTTTTCTTTAGTGGAAATATCTTTGACTGCAAAGATAAAAATAGATTTTTGAATTTTAAACAGTTGGGCATGCCCAAATTATACATTTTTGTAATTGGTGCTACTAAATCTTATTTTACAGTATTGTGCCATATATTTAAGTGCTTAAACATACTAGGCATTGAACAGTCAACCAGATTTCTGCTTTGAAATATTTAGTTTGCAATCAGTATGGTATTATTATGGATATGTTTAACATTGTATGGCATTTAGATATAAAGTACTCCAGCTGAGTATCTGTAGTGTACTAGAGTGAAAAACAGCTGTCACATATGGATATTTTGAAGAACCAGCAACTTCATTTGAAGAATTATTTATGTATTTACTTTGGCTTTTATGCTGCTTTAGTCTCCAAGCAGCTGACAAATTACTGTTTTCGTAATTCATTCTAAAACATATTAGATAATAGAACAATAGTCAACAATAAACAAATCACTACAAAATCAATAATACAAATACAAAGTAGTCATCGTAACAGTTCGTTTTGAAAACAATAATTCCATATTCAACTATGTCCAAAATACCAGAAGAACCAGATCTTAACAGCCTTATAAAATTCTGAGTTGGGAATATCCATGTGCATAGGGGTAAGCTGCTGTACATGAGTTATTTTCACTCTGTGTATCCATTTGTTATCTGACTTGCAGTGAACATTGCTTTTCTCCTTGATTAGTTTAAACTAATTAAGGAGAGAAGCAACTTCCTAATCGGGAGGATAATTAACCAGTAGAACAGATTGCCTTCAGAAGTTGTAGGAGCTTTATCACTGGAGGTTTTTAAGAAAAGACAGGACAAGTACCTGTCTGAAATGGTATAGGGCCGTGATGGTAAACATATGGCATGGGTGCCACAGGCAGCAAGCAGAGCCATCTTGCTATGCACACAAGCTGTTGGCCAACTTAGCTCCAGCTGAGGATGCACGCATGCGCAATGGCAGAGATCCAGCTGGTCTTTGGGCCTCTGCTGTGTATGCACATGCAGTTGCTCATGTATGCGTGAGTGTCTGTGTGCAGCACATGTGCATTGCACGTGCAAAAGCATGCATGTGCAGATGGTGCGATTGCACATGGAGTCGCACACAAGTGCAGCTAGCACATACAAAATGCATACTTTCTGGCACTCAGTAAGTAAAAGGTTCGCCACCACTGGTATAGGGTCTCCTGTTGAGCAGGTGGTTGGACTACAAGACTTCCAAGGTCCCTTCCAGCTCTATGATTGATTGATTGATGAAGACAAATGAAACAGATTGCTTGCTTTGTTTCACTTTGTTATCTTCATTACTATGTTGCATTGATTAGTTATGTTGATCAGTAAATATCCATTGTATTTTCTCTCTCTCTAGTTTAATAAAGCAAAAAAATAGGATTATAATCTATACTATAAGTACTTATCCATATGCATAGGGGTAAGATGCTGCATTTGAGGTTTTTTTTTAATAAGTACTTACCTACTTGACTATTAGGTAATGGATAAATTATGAAAGGCAGGATTGAATTATACTCTATGTATCAGTGAATAAATGCTTTGACTAAATCTTTTTGTCCTTTTTTGATTCTATTTACTGTATTAAGAAAAAAAACCCAACAATGTGATGGTGAAAAGACAATATAAACATAGGTAGTCCATGACTTACAACCATTCATTTAGTGACTATTCAAAGTTATAATTACTCTGAAAAATGTCTGGTTTTCACAGTTACAAAGGTTGCAGCATCCCCATAATCACATGATCAAAATTTGTGTGCTTGGCAACTAACATGTATTTATGACAGTTGCGTTGTCCTAAGGTCATGTAATCACCATTTATAATCTTCCCAGCTAGTTTCCAACAAACAGTGGGGAAAGCCATATTCACTTTAATGACCGCATGATTCATTTAACAACTATAGTGGTTCACTTAACAATTGCGTTTAAAAAAGACATAAAGTGGAGTAAAGCTTACTTAACAACTGCCTTGCTTTACAATGGAAATTTTGGGCTCAATTGTGGTTGTATGTCGAGGACTACTTGTATCAAGTAATATTAACTACTGTTCTAAATTAACATATGTGGATGCTTATACCATTATTTTACAAAAGAGAAAAAAAAGATCAAGAAAACATAACATAGTTGAAACAACTTAGAAAACCTGGCCTGTTTGTTCAAAAATCTTTGTCCTCTATCCAAAGAAAGCAAGATTATTAGTTGACAAACGGCACACTGCAAGAATCCTGTACTGCAAATTAGATAAAATTAACCAAGGATGGTCAACCCAGTGCCTTCTGCTAGTTAACTCAAGGTAGATAGGAATTGAGATCTGAAATATGTGAAGATCATGTATTGTCTATACTTGATTTCACATGTACTGTACCAGTTGTCAGCACTGCTGGGCTGAGCCATCCTGTTGAGCTCTTCAGAATCTCTATTGACTCCAAACCTCTAAAGAAAGTAGGATACAGGGACAGAAATGAGTGTGAAAAGCTATCTACGGTATATCTCCCTCCTGAGCATTTTACATTCATTTACACAAATTATAAAGCCAGTCATCTCATTGGAGAAAAAAATAACACAAGATATAAAACAAAATACAAAAACAACAGGTTTCCATATATGAGTAAATTCATAAATTTTAGTAACATAGATTTTAAAATTAGTATTTAAAAAAAAAAAGCCAATGGTGCTTGCTTAATTTCCTAGTCAAAAGGTTGTGGGTGTGTCCAGTACTTTAACAACTTATAGAAAAAGACTATCCAGATTTCTGGGAAAACACAAATAAACATTTAATATTGGAATTGCATAAGTTCCTTGATTCTTAGGGTACCTGCTGGGAAACTTGGGCTATCACCCCACTATTCTTTTGTCTATATGCTTTTTCCTCTTTTAATAGAAAACTGTCCAGATTCTTTAGGGACTTAGCCAGCCTAAAAATCAAATAAAGTAAATAAAACTTAAGTCTTTACCTGTTGTGACTTTGTGTGGGGGGAGGGGGGGCTTTCTGCTGCTGGATTTTCCTTATGTCAAAAGTAGCCAACCTCAGGAAAACTTAAATTATTAACAATAGCTCTCCAACATAATTTATTCATTAGAGTCTTGCTATATCCTAAGAACAGATGAGAAGAAAAATAATTTATCCTGTTGTACCTACGATAACATTCCTGAAGCCCTGGAGTTGAATCCTAAGGAATATTATGGACAATAAATAAAGCTTCTATGGTGTTGTCTCTGCTTGAGGTATCAAATGCATCATAAGATCAAAATCCAAATTTTCCTCAGAGGAAGTTCATGTACAATCCCATCTTTCCAAGAGACTGTGCAAGGAAACAGAGAATGTGGGAATAATAGAAAACATGTTAGGATTATGAAATCATGCCCTAACACAGACACACAGGTTCCACTGGAACTGTTGCTGTTCATCACAATTTTTTTCTCAGTGACACAAATTCATTTCATTTGTTAAATAATAAAACTGTCATTGCCTCAATTCACAAAGGGGAAGCCTCCTACTCAGCTGATAATTATCTTGTGTTGCAAACAATATTTTTTTTTAAAGTTAAACAAGAAAAGGAAATTAACAATGTTGGTTTCTAATATGCATTTTTCATTGTATTTTGGACAGCTTAGACAAACCATGACCAAATTCTGTCAGGAACACTTAGCTACAAAGGCTCAAGAAATTGATCGGGATAATGAATTCAAAGATATGAGGGTAAGTGCTTTCAATAGCCATGCATCTGACTCAGTGATGCAGCCAGTATATTTTAGTAATTTATTTCCTTAGCCAAATGCCCTTCAGGTATTTCATGTTCTTCCTATTCACAACTCCTATTACCCCATATTGGCCTGGAAAGCATCAACTTGGAGAACATAGAACTATGTATTGAATTTTTAGAATGTAAATGTAAGTAACATAAATATACAAATACTGAAAAATTGAGTAAGTTATTATGAAATATTACATTAGAAAGAATGAATTTAATTAAATGTCTAAGTAAAGTCTTTCTTATAAACTCAATTTGAACACTGACAAAAAAAGTCTGTCCCTGGTTTTTATTTATTTTTGTTTGGAATTCATTGCAATGTTAAAATTGTAAAAATAGATTAAATGGGGGGGGGGGGTTTCAGGTTATAAAAAAAATAGTATTAACAGCGTTAACCTTCTAAAACATAGAATTCCATCCAAAAGTAATATTTTATAAGCAAGAATTTTATGTGACATAATTTTACTGCTGTGTTTTTATTAAACCTTTAGTATTTAAAAAGTTTATCCTCAGAATTTTATACATCTTTTCCTTGTTAAGTTTATTAAAATATGCTTGTTTATTTATGAAATCAGTTCTGGGTGTTCTAATCTAGTCTATGACCATGCAGATTCACCTTAAAAAATAACTAGTTCTTAGTAGCATAGAATATGACACTGGTTACCAATAGAGGCCATTGTATTCATTTTTGTGGAAATGTACTCACGCTGCTTGTAGAAGCTTCACTGCATACAATAGGTTTCTGAGCTATTAAATGAGCCAAGCCAAGGTTATTATGCTGTTCCCCCACTTAGACTCAATCTCACATAAAAGCTGCTAGCCTATTAAGGGTTATAGGACACTATACTTTTTCAAGCAACCTGTTGTATTTGCATACTGGGGTCAGAAGAAAGAGTTATTGTTATTCTATTTCCCTTCTGCACTTGGTTTTCTCTCTGACCCACTCATAGCAAAATAGCTACTTGTCCTCCCTTCTAAAATATAGGCACCTCCTTTGGAGTCCATCAAAAAGTGCTCATGGCTTGGAACATATCCTGAAACACGGCTGGGTGAAACAGTATCATAGGTCCATCAGGAAAAAAAATGGTAACACCTAAAAGATTGGTTAAAAGGCTATTGAAATCATGGGCTCAGAATGAAATAAGGCCATTGGTGTGTGATCAAAAGGAAATACACCAAGGTTGTAAAAGGAAGAAAGGAGCATGATCATTGGAGTGGTAATGACAAAGGATCATGTCCTATCTGCTAGGTGAGGATTGAGTATGGAGTATTTGCTAGCGACTATGTTGGAAAACAAAATCCCAGTTTGAGAGGTTTATGCTGTGTTTTGCCTTTTGTAAAACTTTGAAACCTGTATGTTCAATGCTAGGTTATTTTACTAAAAGCTTTTTACTTGATATTTTAGGAGAGTCATTTATTTTATTCCACTCAGTAATTTCAGCTAACAATAGCCTGCTACTCTTCCAGAACTATTATTGAAAGATATCAGCCTTCAATTTTTGCACACCTTCGTCTTCTGTTTGGCCACTCTAATATTTCTTCAGCAGTTATAAAAAGCAACACATAGGTTATCTTTTTTCATCTTGAGCTAAAAGTCCCAAGGGAATCATCCAGATAGCAATCTCTCTGCTTTTTCTAGCTATGGATATAAATAAAAATTATTAGTAAGATGGTGACAGCAGAAAGTTTTTCACTTATCTACTCATGATTCTAGCAACTACTACAAGAGTAGTAAATGGCACTTTTAGACACTTGAATTGTATGGTATAGTGCTTTTTCCAGAATTATGTAATATATTTTTACAGTTATCTGGTGGAAACTTAGCTGTTGTTCCCAAAACAATGGAAAAAGAAAAAAAATAGTTTCCCAAACTATGGTGTCTGTTTAGTGCAGGGGCCGGCAACCCGCGGCTCCGCAGCCGCATGCGGCTCTTTTGGAGCTTTGCCGCGGCTCCGACAGCAGCTCCATGCGAGGAGGATTCCTCCGCCG
>JAEANM010029478.1:0-10175 GCA_017656035.1 Myanophis thanlyinensis | reverse complement strand
TCTCTCTCTCTCACACACACACACATTCTAATTCTCTGGGGCTCTCTGAGTCTCGCAGGCACTTCTTCCAGCCTTGTGTTGGATGCACCTCATTTACTCAAGGAGATGCACAACCTGCTCCAAAAGCAGCAGCAGAGAGGAACAGCCAGGTTGGGCCAATGTCTCGGCACAGAGAGGAAGTCGCGTGTCTCACTGAGCCAGCGAGGTGTGCACAACACCAATGAGGGCTGGAAGAAGTGCCTGGAGACCCAGCAAGGAATGAAGCAAGTTTTGCTCCTGCTCTGGAATGTGAGTCTCCACCTTCCCTGCCCTTACCTTCTCAGGCCAGGCGAGGAGTGACTGGGAGAGGAGGGCAAGAGGTGGCACAGCTGACAGGGAGCCACAGCAGGGGAAAGAGCCATGGGTTGCCAATATCCATTGCTTCAGCCTGCCTGCACTCCCCTCCCCACAACAGCATCATTCCCTCGTTCCAGCTGGAGAGGGCTGTGCTGCACCACCTGCAAAGTTGCCACCACGAGCACTAGTCACAAGACTGGCCCATTGGCCCTCCTGGAGGCGCTCCTCCACCCAGGTGTGCTGTGGACCACCAAAATTTTCTCATGGACCACCAGTGGACCACAAGACTACTGGTTGGTGACCTCTGGCTTAGACAACATGGTATTTAAAAGTCTGTTGCCTATTAGTATTTGTCTTCCTAAAAATACTATTATATACTCTTCATGAAATTTATATACTCTTCATATCTGGAAACTTAAGCAGCAGGCAGCATCAAAATGATTTTCATATTTTACCATCAAAATCTCCACTTGCCTTAATTCTGAAGGAAGGATACAAAAAAAAGAAAATTTGTATTAGTTTAACTTCTTGCATCTCCATGGCAATTTTATCTGAATCATGAGACTAGCAGGTTTGAATAGTTTATCACATTTGTTTTTTTAAAGGTTTTCTGCCTAGCCATATGTAGCTCTGATGCATATGTCGAAGACAAACAATGCAAATTCTCCAGAATATTTTCTTCATATGAAAGAGATGGGAAAGTTTGATTAGATTTAAATCTTACAAATTGCAATATATAGTTAATTTAATGCACAAAGCCATTATTTATTTTCTCTCTCTCTCTCCTTATCTTATAGTTTTGACTGTACCATATGGTGATAGAGTCATATATTCTGAAGGTTACAATCCAATATATGAATAATTGAGGGAGGGGGAACCATTGCACTTAGTGGAACTTACTTCATAGTAGATATGCAAAAATAGTGTTATAAATAGCCCAACAATTCCATGTATTTCTTGTTCTGCAAATTTCACAGATTTCAGCTGACTAGCATAGGCAGTCTGCCATAAATGTTATTTCTTTATATACAATGGATAGCCTATTTTAAAAACAACTTCTAAACTTAAATATATGGTAAGATCTCACAGCTGCAGAAATTGCTTTTTTATATAAAAGGGTATTTTTGAATTTGCTGAAGCTCAGATTTTGGGGGAAAAGCAATCCTGGCATCATAGCAATATTTTTGGCTCAACATTATACTAAAGAAGTAAAACAAGTAGTATAAATTAAAATTTGTATGCATAGTTAAATTATAATAATTTCAATAGGCTTTTATATTACAATATCAATCCTGGATGAGCAGATGAAGTTTTTTGTTTAAAGTTAAATTTAAACAGTACTGCAATTATATCATTGAGCAATTTTTAGAAAGGTGTGGCAAAACAAAGCAACACTAGACATGAATCGAAGACTCTGTGATACAAATGCTTACATTTGGGCAAATGAACATCCTTACATTTCCTTACTGGAGGCCCCTAGAAGCACAGTTAAAAGTCCATGGACTGAAAGAGAGGGGAAGAGGCCTAGGATTTAAGCCCTGGGACTGATATACAGATCTACTAAGCATATATGACTTTGTTCTTTTTTGCAGAAAAGCCAATTATCTTAGTGCACTGACTCCATGAATTTGATATTACCGAAGCATGACACAATATATATATCAAAAATTGTATAATAGTTCCACATCATTGTGTAAATATTTTGATTGTTCAGTAGTAAAGCTAATTTAGGAACAGAGTTGCAGCCTAGAAATCAGCTCATTTCAGAAGATTACACTTTTAACTTGACAATTCTTCTAAACCAAGGAGGATTCCTGGAGAGCCTAGCAGCTGCAGTGACTTGGACTTCCTCCAAACAAGGTGATCTGTACCTTAAACATCTCTATTAAAATTAGTGCAAAGGAGTGCCCTATGTCGAAGTGTATTTAACAGTGCTTGAAGGCTGCAGCGTATAAAATACAGCTTCATGCTTTTGGTAGTTTTTTTGGGGTACGTTACAGAGATTATATACCAAGTGAACCAACCAGCTGCTACTAAGTTTTGAGGCATAATTCAGGAGACTTGTTCTTACCCAGAAAGCATTCATTGTTTTTTTTCTTTTTACTTCTTCCAAGGCTTTCCGAAGAAAATATAATTATAATAGGCATCCACCAGAACTGGTAACCAGGAAAAATCAAATTGGCAGCTTCCATTCCTTCCTATTATTTTTCTCAAAACCGGTAAGTTTGACCAAGTGAGAATTGACTGGCCAACCTCACCCAGGCAGAAACCATCTTAAAGCAGAAACAATTTTAAATTGAGTGTCCCAGTTCCAATCCAACATCTTAGCTACATTTGCTCTCTCATATTCAAATAAGTATAGGTTTATTTCTTAGAAAAAAATCGCTTAATTTCCACTATCTACATACAATGGAAGATATCCCAGAACAGTAACTATATTGAATTCTACTGTATAGTGCAATGTTAATGCAATATCAGTGGTTTTCAATTGTATAGAATGTGAAGGATGTGTGTCTGTGTTTTATTTTGTGGTTATAATGTACACTGAAGATAGCATTTAATTTCGTTGTACAAGGTGCAATGACAATAAACTAAACTAAACTAAACATTGTCTTGCAATCACAAGTATCACAATAGCAATAGCACTTAGATTTATATACTGCTTTATAGTACTTTCCAGCCCTCTCTAAGTGTCAGGGTTCCACACAACATCAGCAACGCAATCAGAACTCCAAAAAGACAAAGTCCAAAGGAATAAGATTTTATTGAAGACATTGTTCTGGTACATCCTGGAGAAATCCCAAATCTAAAGTTCCTGGGCTTTCTCCACCCAAATAAAACTAAAGTTCCACCCCACTAATTATCACATGTTAATATCTCACCAACCCCTTCAAAAAGAGATTCAACGTGTCCCTTAAGACATTTCCCCACAGGTGTCAATTGTCCAGAGAAACTTTCCCATGAAAACCAGACCTAAAGTAATGCAAACAAGATAACCATTTCGAGTTGTCTTTACCAACTCCCCCTTCACCCTCTCAGTGACCTTGCAAAAGAAAGAAAAATGTGTCAAAGCTAAAAGGCCCCAAATAATACTTTAAACAATGGCCAATATTCTCGAGCAGAAAACCCCCCAGTCCAAAATGTCCTTTTAGACTTGACACTAAGTGGTTTACAGAATCAGCATATTGCCTCCAACAATCTGGGTCCTCATTTTACCCACTTCAGAAGGATGGAAGGCTGAGTCAACCTTGAGCCTGGTGGGATTTGAACCAGCAGTCAGCAGAAGTACTGCAGTTCTGCACTCTAACCACTGCATCACCAAGGCTCAGTAATTAAGCTGAGAGAATCCAATTTAAACAAATTTGTTTGTTGTGATTTGAAACATTTAGTTTAGATAAAGCAGTGCTTGAAAGATTAACGGTAAAACTATAGCTATTAACTCACAAGCAAGTTATTCAAGTCAAATAAATTTATTTGTATATAAATAGTGATGGATTGGAAGAAAAGATGTAATTAACTGGGTGTCAGGGTTCCAAGTACAACCTAGATGAAATCAAAACTCCAAGGCCACGGGCTTCCTCAAAGTATAGATTTATTAGGCATGTCATATTGTCAGGTCTGGTGAAAATCTGTCTCTGAAGCTCCCCAGGTTTTCCCCACCAAATTCAAAGTTCTTCCCCCCATTATACACAACCATCACATGCCCCAATCAGGACCCTCTTCCCATCCCAGATGCCTCCCATCCATGCCCCCCAGAAGCTGGTGATAGTGTCCTTAGTTCCCAGAATGATATTTTGGCTACATATCCCTCCTGCTATCTCTACTCCCACCTCCCTTTCCCATAGCTCCATCCAGCCTCACTGTGGCAACCCTGAAGATGTTCAAAGATGGCTCCAGGGTTTACACTGGGTTTACATCTGAAAAGATACAGACATAAAATTTTACAAGTTTTGTTTCAAATATCTGGACATGATTTCACAGCTAAAAGGGACTAGAAAATGGTGCCCGAAATGATGTGACAATGCTTGAGTCAGCAGAGTAGTTTAAGGTTGTCCAAAGGAGCAATAAGAGGGAATAGCACAGTAACTAGCTGGTGTAGTTAATTAATTAATTAATTAATTGTGAATGGTAAAGTGAATTTAGAATTTGTAATGCTGTTTATGGTGCCAGGATAGACAGACATTTTGCAGAAAGAAGGACTGAAGACTAATATTAGATATTGTGGCACAGAATGGGAGAGAAACTAAGGGAATGGAAAGGTATTTGGAAAACAGAGGAAATAGAGATGACACAGAAGTGAGAGAAAACAGACCTTTGTGATGGCAGTAAGTCTCCACATTTCTTTGCCCTTATTGTTTTAGCAGGTTGTTGCCAGCAGCAAATACAATGAAAAGACCACTGTGACATCTTTACACAACATTTTACATATTAATATTTGTTATAATCTAGCCTCTTCATGCATGAGATCTGATGTGAGGGCATTCTTTTCGAACATACTCTGAAATTAATTTGAATTTGTAGTCAATTTATAGCATAGGCTCTACCATTGATAGCTTAGATCCATAGCCTTCAAGCTGAGTGGCAGATCGGCATTGAGTAGCTGGATCCACAAAATGGTCAGTTAGGGCAAAGCATTGTATTGATTGCTTTTCAGGAAGTACTATTTTGCCTCTTTCTGAAAATGTCTTTCCGAGATCTTGCTTTATGGAAAAGTATCACCTGGTGTCCAACTTTTGGTTTTTAGAAAAATGTATTGAAAAGATGAGAGACTTCAACAGAGAGTGCCACAAAGGAAGCAGATTATATACTCAATCAGGATTCAAGTGCAGGTCCAGGTCCAGGGCATCCTAGAGGATGTTCTTCATTGGGAATGTGTTCTATTAATTCTACTTGCTCTTTCAGTGGTATCGAGTACCATTGATAGGGTTTTAAAATATTGTTTCTGCTGTTTCTGCTGGATATCTTTATCTACTTTTAGACAAAAGTTATAAACTACTAATTTTGAATTTGATGATGTGCAAGTTCAATAATTAAAAAATAAGGGGCGCTCAAAAGAACTTGTATATACTTGTACAAGAAAATTCTCTGGTCTACAGATGTATATTTTGGTGTGAGAGTATGACTAAGTAGTAGATTTTATATTGCAATTTCATTTGCATAAACATACTATAAGAAATAAGAACTGCATGTTGAATTTTATTAGAACAGCATTAGGTTTATGATCTGTAGATACTTTCCCATCTGTTGAGTTAAATAACTTTAAGTCTGTGAAACTAAAGTGGTAATATGTACAAGTGTAATGTAATTAATTCAGTTTGCATATTTTTATTAGAGAAATTGTTATGTTGTTTTATTAATAAATGAAGAGATAATAAATTTAATAGAGGAATGATATAATATAACTTCATTGGTTTGGACTAATATGCATATGCCACCAAATATTACCTGCAATGTGAATCATTAAGAAAAAACTATAAAAAAGAAAAAAATACAATAATGATTATTATAGAATACAATGTACATTTGGAATAGGGTCTGACATTTCTGTAAGCTAAATTCAGTCTGACTTGGAACAATTGTTTAATACGATATTTAATCATTTAAAAATTGGGATGTGGAGCAAATACAGCTCTGTTGAAAGCTTCATAGTCTATTTTTTACAGACTTTTATGGAATGTTTTTGATCTAGACTTCATTTATCATTTTTATTTTATTATATTAACAAAAAGAAAATAAGAAATTAAGAGAGGGAAAAGGAACAGGGAAAAGGGAGTGTGAAATACAAGGGGAAAGAGAAAAGAAAGAAAGAAAAGGGGATATTGACTTCCAACTCTTCTTAGCACAGTACAAGATAAACACACTCCAACCTCAACTTTTTGCTTTTACACATTAATATATACAGTAACTAGCCATTTCTATAACACCAAATATTTCTAATCAACAAAACCAAGATCCAAGTTTCATTATTTTTCACAAGAACAAATTCCAGAAGAACATATTTTCCTCTTTAAATAAAGTAATCAATTTAACCATTCCTGCTTTATCTTCCTTGCTATGGAAATAATATGTATTTCTATTTGCACCTAGTAATCTTTGTGAACTGTCACCATTTTTATTTACAAAATGTATTGTATTTTTTCAAATTCTTTGGCCTTACTGAAAAAAAAAAGGGGGGGGGCTTTTTTCTCTTACACCCTCCTTTTTCCTTCAAAGTACTAGACTTTTTAAAAACAAAAAAGCCCACTTTTCTAAAAATCAAAACTTTCTAATATATCATATTCTTTGACTTTAACATACAAGCTTTAAACTTCAATATTGCATTTAACTCCCTCCAAACTACCCTTACAGAATATTTTTTTCTTTTATAAACATCCTTTTTAACAGGCAGTTTTTCTTTAAACTGGTATATCATTTTCTTTAACTTTCTCTTAATACAGGTACTCTCAAACACATTTGCAATTGCTTTTGCCTACTTTAAGATTTACTTAAGCATTATATATATGTAAAAAAATCCACTTTCAAATTTTGGGTTAAACCTTTCTTTCAATTGCACGTATCAAGCAGAGAAAATGTATCCTGATTCCAGTTAATTCATTAAGTTTAAGTCACTTCTTCCAGCTTACTTTCATGGAGTAAAATCTTTTTCTTCTGTGGAAGTATCAAAGACTTGTAAGCCTTTCTTTTTATCATGATATCCTCAACCTTGTTAATATCCTTAAAGAAAAAGTCTCAGATTTGGTTTTTTTTCCTCGATGCTCTTTCAGTTGTGTTGAGAGGTTTACATCTATACCATAGTAGTGAAGGTGAAAATGAAAGTTAATATCCAGTTTTCCAAAGCTTCAATATACTCCTCTGCATTTTCAGCTACTTGTGAAGTTTCCTCAGCAGTTTAGGAACATTCTCCACATGTTTGCATATCAGAAGTACTTTGAGAGGGGTTTTTTTTTATCATCAGAGAACAACTGGTCCACAAATTGGCATATTTTATTTAGAGACCTTTCAAATATATCTCTAATAGTCAGAATCAGAAGATTTTAGCCACCCACAGCTGATAAGATCAAGCTACCAGTCACTACAATAGTAAATTAAAATCACAGCTTTCAATCTTAATCTTTCTCTGTTAGTTTTTTTTTCTCTCTCAGCACATTTCATTATTTGGGTTGCCTTAGCAACCTTCTTCCTTGTTTTTAAGACAAAGGAAATCCTTAAAATGGTGCAGGTTTTTAAAAAGGTAATAGCAGACTATAACTTTTTAAGTTGACTTAAGACAGAATAATAATCATCCCTAGGGAGAGGGGGCGGTATATAAATCAAATAAATAAATAAATAAATAAATCAAAGGCAATTAAGATAGGAAGGCATAATTTACTGTCCATTTGAAAGGTGAATTTCAAAATGATGACTTCTTCAACCCCCAAACAGATTGCAGCCCCTCCCCTCCCAGCTTTTGGCATGCAGATAGTTTCAGAGTTTAACTCCAGAAATAATTTTCTGGCTTACAGCTATGTTGTAGCATCCTGAGGGGAAGTTCTTCCACACATCCTGACCAGGTGGGTAATAAAAGCTGAGGGGATACCAGTCCCTTCAATTGGAAGGCAGAAGGGCAACACTCCAGGGAAAAATCCTTTGGTGATCTCTCCCCATGTGTGTGTTCAGTTAGCTATGTTCCCAGTCATTTTTGATTTAGGCTATTAATGAGGGTTTTTCATCCTTTCTAAGATGCATAGTCAAAGAGATGATGTGGCAATGGAAAAACTCATTGCACTGATGGAAAATAATGAAATCATAAACACTGCATTATTATCTATTCTGATTTGCTGTTTTAATGAAAAGCTGTATTAAAAGTTCATCTAATATAGATAATATTAGATGAACTTTTAATACAGCTTTTCATCAAAACAGTGCACCATGATGACATCAGTCATGAAGAACTGCCAGCAGGGGCAGAGCTGATGTCGTGGCGAGACCACATGCGACCCGACTGCTCTGAGGTTTCAGTCAAAACTTGAGCCACTGGATGGTCCATTTGGTCCCAAACTGTCCCATAGGGACGGTGAGAGGCAAGGGCACATCCAGGGGATCCCAGGGATACCCGAAAAGTCCCTGGTTGATCCAGGTGAAGCCCTCCTGCCAGTGGAGAAGAGGCAGCTTTTAAAGCTGCTGAAGCCGGGACAACTCCGGAAGGAAGAAGGAGATTGGATACAGTGTATCGGCTTGGTGAGATGAACTTTAAAATTGTTTCTTTTGTTAAGAGAACACCCTGGGGACTTCAAATCCTCTTAAGAGTGCTAAAGAGGAGAGACTAAGCAACAGAACTAAATTTGATTACAAATGAATTTTTTCCCTTTCTTTATGGATTTTTGCTAAGCCTCTTGAAGCTGGACTGGGTAGGCTTTTCCCTTAAAATTTTTTTTTCTGGATATTCATTTTGACTGATTGAAAAGTTTTTTCTTCGTCCCTGATTTCTCAGAGTGAATTAATTTGTTTTTTTAACTTTCTTCTTTCTCATTATACTGTTTTTGGATTCCCCCCTTTTTAAATTTTTTTTAAAAACTTTTAAACTGGATTGTCTGAAGTGAGGTGTGAGTAAGGGGCAACACTGCCAACTACAGGCTTATAGGTAAGGCTGTGTTATTCTCTGTAAATTTCCATGGACTATGTTTATAGTGCCTTTTTTGCCTTTTATGGATTAGACCTTGAGGTTGGAAGATTTTGTTTATGCAGCTAGTGTGTTATTGCTGCTAGCTTGATTTTGTGGTGGAAATGACAAGATTTGGAATGACCTTGAGAGAATAGGCCTTTTGTCTTTAGAGCCTTGTATGGTGAATGGCAGTGGTTTTTTTCTTCTCTGCAAATATAGAACTGCTTTTTATTTTCCCCTTTGCCCACCCCAACTTTTACTTTTCAATTCAACAATTTTTTCTTTTTTAATTTTCAATTTTCGCCTTTTTGACATACCCTTCTCTTCTCCTTTTTTTTTTTTTTGAGATATCCCTTTTTTAATTATATTTTTATTATTTTTTAATATTTTATTCCTTTTTCTTTTTTGGGCGAGGGTAAAGGCTTTTTGATTTTTGAATTATATTGTCATCTTTTTTTAACTTAAGCAGTTGGATTAGGAAGGCTTTTTTTCTTTCTTTTCCTTCCTTCCTCTTCCCATTTTTCCCTTTCTGATTGGCTGACATTTTTCTTTTTTTTCTTTTGTGTGGCCCTGTTCTTGGCTGGATTAGGGTACATAAGTGCCTGAAGATTTCATTTTCTTTTTTTTTTTTTTTATTACCCTTATTGGATTATAATTTCCAAGATGAGCAGAAAGGCAGTATCTACAATTCCTCCAATGTCAAGTTCTGCCTCTTCTTCACCAGTGGGAGGACAGCATTTGATACAGGCCATGTTATCACAGGAGGAGAGGGAGAAAGGAAAGGAGAGACAGGAAGTAACTCTCCAGATAATCCTTCAAGGAACTCAAAAGATCCAAGTAAAGGTGGATAATATTGAGAAGAGGACAGAGAACATTGAGCAAAGAACAGAAAAGACTGACGAGAAAATTGAAAATATTCAGCAGATGATGAACAAATATGAGGAGAAACTTGAGAAAATCAAGGTTCAAGGTGTACACAGAGATAAGAAGATTGGAGATATCAATGCCTGATTGGATGTTGTCAAGAAAGATAGGAGTGGAATTTTAGGATGGGAAATTGATAGATCAGAATTTTATCTCAGATTTCAAAATGTGGAAGAAGAAAAAGATGAAAACCTTATAGAGATAATGATAGAAATTCTGGCAGAAGCCTTGGAGATAACTAAAGAGAAGATGATGGATGGAGTAGATGAAGTGT
>JAEANM010029477.1:0-10175 GCA_017656035.1 Myanophis thanlyinensis | reverse complement strand
ACCCCAACATTTAAAACAAGTTTATATAAAAATTAAAATTTAAATTTAAAATTAATTAACCCTTTGGTATCAGGCCAAGTGATCATGTGACCCTGGGATACTACAACCATTGTAAATATATGCTGGTTGCCAAGTGCCCAAATTTTGATCACGTGACTGCAGGAATGCTGCAATGGTCCCTAAGTATGAGGGCGAGTTGTAAGTCAAGAAATTATATCTCTGTCTATATCCCCATATAATTACCTAAGGCCTATCAGTCAATGAACTTAACACTGTTAATTATAGTTTTTTCCCCCAGTCATTATAGTTACTAATTAGCAGTTATATTGCTAACAGTTAAACATTGCTTGAAAAGAAAAGAAATTTTAAAGAGAGATCAAACTGCTTTATGTAGGTAAATAATATGGTTCTAAAATTGGTTGGAAATCCCCAAAGAATAAAACATTTTATTTGTAGCATACCAATTATATTGCTTGTGATGGGAAGCTAGAATGAGGAAATTATAGGGGGACTATCAAAGCCTAGGAGAGCAGACGTATTCATTTCAGCTTGAATTGTTCATTTTTATACAGCTTAGCTTTACATTCATTCCAAAAGGAGTACATTTTTAAATACAAAACATTAAAAAAATATTCAATCTTTGCTGACAGGCCTAATGGCATTTCCAAGATTTGGCAAAAAACAACAACAAAATCACAAATATGGCAGGACAAAGAAATTAAACCACATATAGACACCCTTTTATGATAATTACAGTGACCCATAAAAGTTGGGAGTCAATGAAATGGGACCCACAAAGGTATGCCTACAGTAAACCCAATGATCTTTAAAATAGTCCCCCACCGCCGCCAAAAATAAAGTTATTAAAATGTTCAAAACTAAAGAAATAAAATTTGGTGTTCTCATGGAATGAGATTTTGATCTTTTTAATTTAAACCTTTTAATAGAATGGAACCATGGGTTGAGTTATCTACAGTATGCTGATAATACCCAATTCTATATTTCCACTGGTGAGCCAAATGATGCCATGGCTGCTCCCTTGCAGTGCCTGAAGGCTGTAGGGGCCTGGGTGGGCGACAATGGGATTTGACTGAATAAAAAAAGAAAAACTGAAAGAGTAAATGGCTTTGTATACTTGGGGCTCCAGCACTCTGGATGGAGTGGCATTGCCCCAGACAGATCCAGTCTGCAACTTGGGGGTTCTCCTAGATTCGAGAAACAGGTGGCAGTCCTGGCTAGGTACAGCCTCTGCACAACTTCCAGTTGAGGCCTTTTCTGGATCAAGACTCCCTGTGCTCACTTGCTTAGGTCCTAGTCATCTCGCAGCTGGACTATTGTAATGTGTTCTACATGGGGCTAGCCTTGGAGAGCATTTGGATGCTACAGGTGGTGCAGAGTACAGTGGTGCGGGCAGTTCTTGGGACCCTAAGAATTGCCCATGTAACACCACTGCTTCATGAGATGCATTGGTTGCCAGTTTGCTTCTGTGCACAACTCAAGGTGTTGGTGATCATCTTTAAAGCCCTTCATGGCATGGGTCCAGGCTACTTGAGGGACCATCTCATCCCACTGGGTTTGGCCCATCCCACTCATGCTGGCAAAGAAGGCATGCTGTGACTCCCATCAGCCTGATGATTCCTGCTGGCAGGGTCCAGGAGTATGGCCTTCTCTGGTGTTGCCATGTGCCTTTTGGAACATCTTGCCCCCAGTGTGAGGTTGTCCTTAACCTTTCTATCATTTCATAAGGACCTAAAGATCTGGCTCTCCTAGATGGATTGGGGTTCCAATAGAGGAAAAGCACAGTGGAGTTGGTCAATTGAGTAACAGATCTCACCTCCCCCCCACTTTGCCCCCACCCTCGACACATAGGTACAGATAGGTTTTTATGACTGTAAGCTGCCTAAGGTTACTCTTTGGTGGCCAATAAAAATTATAAATAAATAAAATGTTGGACATTTTCTATTATACAGATAAGTATGTAGCATTCTTCACAATTTTTTCAGGATCTTCCAGAACTACAAAGAAAATCAAAACATAATTTCCATTGGTTTATCTATATGCACAATTTTATTTTCAATCAGTTAAAATATGGAGACTGTCCAGACCATTTAGCTAATTCCATTTAAGCCAAATTAAACATCAAAGAAGTTAAGAAAAGCTTAAGATATGAAGATTCTTACATCCATAATATCTACTTTTGTAATCACTATTAAATCCACTGCAGTATTATTTCTGAAGAAACCCCCAATGAAACAGATTCTATTAAGTATATTCTAAAGAAAACATGAGCAATAGATTATCTTGACAGCAAGAAGAAAGACACACAAATTGCTTTCCTTTTGCATAGAAAGATATTTATCTTTAGTACATTCTGGGTTATTATTATCATTGACTGATTAAGTATGCCTGTGATCTTGTATTGCCACCCAATTACCATGGGCTGTTTGTATGATTTAATTCTTAAGAGTTCGTTATAGTTAATTTTTGTAGAAGCATCAAAAAAGTACGAACACCTATTCCTGACTTTAAAGTCTTTTATTTGATCAAAAGAAAAACTACAACATTATCTAATTTAGATTATATTATATTATTGTTGTTGTCAATTGCATGGTCAGCTAAATGTTAAGACTAGATTTGGCATTTTAACCACTTTATCCACCAAGTTCTAGCTGGCAGATGTTATTTTTATGGTGTTAAAGGCATCATTGCAGGATGTAAGCTGTGAGTACTGTAAAGCTGCCTTTGCAATTGACTGATGTGTCAGTGCTGATGTTGTTCAAGTGGTGGTCCAGATGCCACCAAGGCACCTATTACATTATCTTTGCTTTCTTTTACCATATTTATTCTACTTCTATAGGTACAGTAGGTCTTTGTATTTTGTGATTTCTCTTCTTTCTTCTCTTCTCTTCTCCTCCCCACCCCTCTCTGTCTCCAGGTATTGCAATGTCCACTATCCAGACATCATCTTCATCATCTACACAGCAATATGAAATCATAGCTGCCAGTTCTTTAGCTGGTGCTGGCTTTCATATGATTTGAGCACTTCCCAAGAACCTAGGATGTCGTAAAGTATTGGCGTGGTGTAGGTACAATAAGTAATTGACAGGTGGAGTTTTTGGCAATGTGCAGATTTCTTAAGTCCTGTTCAAGATTTTGGGGCATGGCACTGAGGGTGTTGATAACCACTGGGACCACCGCAACTCAATTATGCCATAATCTTTCAATTTTGATACTTTGTAATCTTCTCTAGTTCTTTATCTTCTATTTTACAATCTCCTGGTATTGCCACACCAATTATCCACACTTTTTCTTTTCAACCAGTTAAACCTGTTGTGTTATGAGCCAAAACTTTATAGTTTATATTCTGAAATTCCACAATATTTTAACCTGCTTGTTTTCAAATACTTTTTCAACTCTATGTTCCCATCATTTTTTCATTCATGGGATAATTTTTACAGTTATTTCAGTGAATCATTTGGTGATTATATTATGTTGTTTATAATCAATCTGTGCAACCTTCTTGCACAAGCTGTCTAATCTACTGTTTCTTCTGCCTCTTTGCACAATCTGGATTTTGAATCATTTGATGATTTTTCAATTCTCGCTTACATAGCATTAGCTTGAATAGCTTGTTCGTGCCAAAATCAACCCTTCAATTTCTTTTTCTAGCCTTCCAATTGTAAGCCATGCCAGGTTTTGACTTCATTCACTTTCTCCTCAATGTTTTGTAGAAACTGACCACGTAATACTTTTCCTTGCCTGGAAAAAATTCTGTTCTTGTTTTTATTATATTATCATTATTATTGCCTCCTCTGATTAGCCCTATCCAATATGGCTGAATGGCATATCTTTCATTTTCCTCGGAGCGCACATGCCATACAATCTCATGAAGTTATAGTGCCTTGCTGAGGGATCATTATATAATTATGGTTTGTTGCAATATATATTATTTGTTATTATTACTATTGTTACGAATAATATGTGAGTACACATTAGAATTTTATCATCAATGTATATTAACCCTGCCTCAAGCTACAAAAAAGCTCCTAGCTTCAGAATTTCGCATCATCCAAACTCTTACTTAGAAAATCAGAAATCTGCTTTCACTGGAAAAGGAAAACTGTATGAATCAGCATTATGAATATATCCCAGCTCAAAATGAGCTATTTCATACTTTCAGATTGGTATTAAAAAGCATGTATGACAGAACCCTGTGACTTCTTACTGCAATATTCCAGCATCACCTTAACATGACCACCTTGGATGAGTTTTCTTCAGAAAAGGTGGAAACAACTGGAAATCTGGTCTATGAGATAGCATCTAGCTCTGAGATACTTGGGAAAGCCATCCGCTCCTACTTTTGATTTTCCATCTCTGGACTGTGATTCCACAACAGCCTTCAAACAACCACCGTATTAAGTATTAAATGTTAAGAAACAAACAAACAAACAAACAAATCTTGTGTTGTATTAAACAGAAACAATAGCTAACGTGCCAGTAATATTTCTATACCTTATTTTGGTAACAGTGAATGTATCATGGCAGAAATACAATACTAAAACTGTTCAGAAATTAACTATGGTCACCTCAAAGGCATCTTGTATATGTATTCTCGGAGAAATTGCAGGTACTGTATGTCTTGATGGCCATGCATAGAAATATGCATGGTTACAGCCAAGGAACTTGAATTGTAGAGTATCAAGAAATATGTCTCTTCTTTAAATTAATATCAAGAAGAGGTAAGAGATTATCAAATTTTCTTTTTCTAAATGAACATTAAAAAGATATTATCTAATCTATTTATACATGTTAACATACGAAACTGAAAAAAATTGTATTTTGTATGATTAAAAACTAGTTAAAATACAATAATGATTGTCAAGCTCCCAGTCTTTTAAAAAGTATCTGGAAATGGTTGTCTCACTTTGCTTTTATTGCCTAGTCAAAAGATTGCATGCACGTCACTGTTGCACCTTAATTTTAAATATAATTTGTTTAAACAAATCAACAAAATCAATAGAACCTGGATCTCTTCAATTATCCAGAAGGCCAAGTCTTTGCCTAATGTATAATTCAGAAGTATAATATAACTAAACAGAAAACTAGCAAAAGAGAAAGTTGGTTTCTTTATTTTCATGTTTGAAACAACATTAAGCATCCACTTGAAGCTCACATAAATAAATACAACGGAGCCTATTCCCTCTAAATGAAATTAATTTCCAAAACACATTTAAGCCCCATTTCATATCACCCATTGGCATTGTCTTCCCTCTAAATGCTTTATACGTTGTAAGAATGCCAACATATTCATCTTCCTAAGCATTAAGTAACAACTAAAACATTTTGACCATTATTAATTATCCATAGATTTAACAATACTCTTGAGGATTTTAATAGCTACAAGTTTTTATTTAGAAAAACAAAGACAATTAAATCCATTGGGATTTTATAACTGGCACTAAGCCTACTTGCTTTCCAGATACAATGGAATCAGAATAGCAACTATTTCCAAATCAGCTAACCTATTGATGTGATGGCTAGAGATGGTAGGAGTTATCTCAGCCTCAACTCTTCTAAAAAGCATCAACTTTGGACAACACTGTATCTAGGATCCAGCTACTTAAATGCTTTCTAGACTCAAGACTGATGGCTCCCTTCTTAGCCTGCTACAACAAAATACCTAGAAACAAAGAGACTTACAGGATTTCTAGGAAAACAAAACTTTAACAAAGGTGACTTTGAAAGCACTGGCCCTGATCTAATACTGACATCATTAATAACCACATGTCTTGTTTTCATGCCAATGAGGGAAGGGGCGATTTATATATATTTTACTGAGCAGACAGGCTGCTTTTAAAATTATAGAGATTTGTGCTGTAGTTTTAGAGAGAGCTAATGGCGAATGGAAAATGTTAAGTTTTTTCAGGGATGGTCCACTCTGAGAGAGTAGTAACCATGTTGTACATTATTATTTCATAAAGAAAAGATGAGCTCTTTTGGAGGAATGGGCACCAAGGGCTTTTCATTAAAGTAGATAAATAAATATATAGGTGTAGCAGATAGGATGACTACTGCTGCCATGAATTATCTCATAGGCAATAGCCATTTGGTATTTGCATTCCTGTGTCCTATGTTGTATGTGTGATGGTATGTAACTCATTAATGCATACTTAAAAAATTATCTCTGAGCCCTGAGATTGTAGGTACAAATATTCCTTTCTTGAGCAAAATAATAAGGCAGTAATCAGTCAGAAATGGAAAAGAGAGAAATCATATTTTAGCTTGGCTTTACATCAGCACCAAATAGTCTCAGCTATTTTAGGGCAGTCTTAGTCCACATGGATCTCAAAACAGCTTTGGCACCAGCCCTGGGCTAGGAGGTAAAGGCAAAATACTGCAAAAGCATTGGAAAATATTTCAAAAGCCGCAACTCCTGCAGAATACAGCTACCTGATTATTACATAAGGCAAAAAGGTGGTCATTGCCACACCTCTGTTAACTTGCACTCCTCCTCCAATTATATGCTAGTATAATTTTTGCTGCCCTGATGACCAAGCCTCAAATCTGCCTTAATAGAGCAAATGGCCATAATTGGCAGCACTCCAAATTGTATAGGGAATAAGAAAATGATACTGCTGCCCTCCCAAGAGACATCCATGGGAAATAGCTGAAGCAGCAGAAAACCTATAATGTACTCATTTGGGGCAGAACTAACAATAAGTTTCTAGAATAAGTCATTGAATAGCCCTTCCCCTCCCTTTTTTTTAAAGCTAACATGTAGAATTACTTTTTTTCTTAAAGGTCACTGAATATGTGTTTAATAGCAAGTGTAATGATATACCAGAATACTCTTATACATATTTATAATGAGCCCAGGTAACATTTGGACAGCATTGTAGAATCATTCTTAAAAATAAATTTTCTGATTTTTTTTCTTTCTAAAGCTCAGTCCAAATTAATCGCGGAAGGAAATGCCCAGGGACCTAATGGGAAAGGGAAGGTCTGAGCAGCTTTAACTGGCCAAAAGGTGCTCGAAAGATATAAACCTTGGCTTAATCATCGATAAGAACATGAATGATACTTCATAGACTGTTCATGTACCAAGAAAAACAGCTAAGAAACTAGTTTCAAACTGAAACAGGTAAAGGAAAAAATTAGGCTACATGCATAGTGAGCAGAGGATAACAAAACTAGACCAGCGGGCCCCCAACCATTTGGGCACCAGAGACTGGTTCCATGGAGAGAGGTTTTTCCGCGGACCAGAGAGGCATGGTTCCTCATGCTTCCTGCATCCCTCAGATGGGGATTGGGTAGTTTATGCAGCCCAATGCCGATCCACAGACCAGGGGTTGGGGACCCTTAAACTAGACCATGTCCTAAGGACACGATATCTAAGAACAATTACTATGCTATCTTTGTACTGTAGTCAGGGGAATGTGAAGAAGAGCTTTAAACAGGATAGCATACTACAAAGTAGCTTTCTGGTTGCCCATGAACTCTCAAGTTCATTTCAAAATGTTGGTTGCCCTAACATCCAATATTAGTTAATCTGTAAGTTAAAATAGCTTGCTAGACTTTTTTAATGTCCCATGTTATAGGCATCGATTACAGATGGTTTTGATTATGGACTTCTTCTACCAGTTGAATACTTACTTGAATACCCAAGCCACACACTGAATTTCTGCTGTTCTAGTGTGCTTTTCTGCTTGTTTGTTGTTTGTTTGTTTGCTGGGATGTATCTTTTTATTTTGCATTGTGCCCTTTCTTTGACGTTTTAATAATGACAAACGGAATAGGTATTTCATAAGTTAAATAAATTAATGAAGCTGGGAATTATTTATTATTCCAATATTACAACACTGCAGATTTTATTGTAGTAATCTCTAAAAGAGACATTTACATAAGCACCATAGCAGCAAAAATTGCATTTATGGAGGAACAAATCAACCTGCAAAAACAGAGAAATGATAAAAATGAGTTAGGAAACCAAGCAGCCAGGGTCTATTGGCAATACCCAATAAAAGTTTCTTGGAGAAAACATAAGCAAATACACCTGGGTAAGAAACAGGTTACATTAAATTATTCCTTGGATTAAACAGCCTGCTATGTGACTACTGAGTACAAACATACATGTCTGCTGATGATTAAAGCAACTAAGACAAATGTCAATCTCTATGTAGGGTAGGATAGCCAGTAATGAATTAGATAATTCAGAGAGCTGAAAGTCTGTAAGATGATTTTTATGCTGACTGAAATAAAAGCAGCCAACACCTAATTTAAAATTTGGCTGTGTTAACAGGTTGGCTATTTATTTGTTTGCCACCTTTTCTCTCCACCCTGAACCCTCGGATTATAATTTTGTCTGGGCTTGCTGTAGATGAGTCAATACACTTTTAAAATAAATTTTCCATGAGATTTATCACACCCAATCTAGAGCACGGCATGTGGGTATCTTGCCCCTAGCCAGCACACTGACTGTTCTATTTAAAAAATAGCAGGGTAATAAAGCCATGCACACTACAATTTCCCTCTGCACTGTTACCTGTCAATTACAGTGATGGCACACAGCACAACAGCAGAACTATCTTCATAAAGACCTAGGCAGCATGCAAAACTCTGTTTTTATAAACATTTTCTTTCTATACACGTGAATAGCACATGGCAGTCTTCGTTGACTAAACAGTAAACTAAATACTATGTTTCTCCAAAAACATGACCCAACCCAATAATAAGCCCAACACTAATTTTTTGGGGACAGGCCTAATATTACCCCTACCCTGAAAATAAGCCCAGGAAATGGGTGTGGCCAGCATGAGTGGTGGCAGTGTGGGGGGAGAGGTGGTGGTTGCAGAAACTGTTCGATTGCAGTTGCAGCCTGCTGGCCTTTTGGGACAGCGCAAATACTGCTTTTGCCCTTCTCTTTCTGGGCGCAGCACTTCTGCTTGTTGGGCCGTTTCCCCGAAGCTGGCAGCTTTGCAGCCGTCACTTTGCTTTTTCCTTCTTGGTGAGCCTCCCCAAAAGAGGGAAAAAGCAAAGCAGCTGGCCGCAGAGCTGCCGGCTTCATCAGGAGCTAGCTAGGGAATCAGACAACTGGGGCCCAAGCTGTAGCAGCTTGCCATACCTGGGGGGGGGGGTTGCCAGAGGGTGTTTCAGATGCTGGCGGAGCCCTGGGACAGAGCCGAATGCCTGTATGTCACCTGGGCGACGGTAGGACCCCAGAAGAGCTGCCGAACACCCGCACACCATCTGGGTTTTGGCGAGACTTCCGGGAATGTGTTGAACAACCACTCTGAGCAAAAGGGAATTAGCCATCCAAATATGGCTTTGTGACAACAACTTGCTAATACAAAATAAGTAAGGATAAATAAAGTCAGTTCATATCTCTTATTAACACAGAAAAGGTCCAAATGTGGGCATATATCTTAGGTTGATCGGATTCAGTTTTTCTCCACTGGCATTCTATGCAAAATTTCTATTGCTTCATTTCCCAGAAGCTTTCAGTAAATAAGGATCCACCCAGGATTGATCAACAGGGAGAGGGGTTGAATTGGGATGAGTTCATCAAGAACCCAAGTCACTTCACATTGGCAACAGTGAATCAGACCCTCATCAGATTCACCCACCTGATCATCAGCATATTCCAGAAACCATCCAGATCCATGTGGTACCTGGGGTGGATCATTCAAATGGGTCCAGGTCTACAGAGGTTACAGATAACTACCAATCGAATATGGACCAAGAAATGATTGAGTCATGACAGAAGTGTGATGGTAATTCTCTTCACATTTAGAACTGATATTCTGAAGCAAAGTTCTAATATGTCAGTCTGTGTATGTTGAGGCTAAGGTCCCCAGGGTAACTCTCAGAAACAGGACCTGTGACATGGAGGTCTCCAATACCAACAGACAGGAAGTCTCCAGACTAGAAACTCACAAAGCTATGCTGATGGGCAGTAGACATTCAGCACACCAACAGCATCCCTAGCTTGTGTCTATCCCTAACTTGTGTCTACAGCCCAATTAAACGCATAAACACCCACACTAAGCCATTGCAGGAACAATGATGACCAGAGATAAGATCTCCAGATAGTTCAGCACACAAATCAAATCAAATCAAATTTATTCATCACATACATATACATACATAGTACGAAATGCAGTGAAATGTGTTTTCGA
>JAEANM010029476.1:0-10175 GCA_017656035.1 Myanophis thanlyinensis | reverse complement strand
TTAGAATTAGAATGAATAGAATAGGAACAGAATTAGAATTAGAATTAGAATGAATAGAATAGAAAATAGAATAGAAATAGAATAGAATAGAATAGAATTAGAATAGAAATAGAATAGAATAGAATTAGAATAGAAATAGAAATAGAAATAATAGAAATAGAAATAGAAATAGAAATAGAAATAGAAATAGAAATAGAATTCTTGATTGGCTAAGTGTGATTGGACACGCAAGGAATTTGTCTTTGGTGCATAGGCTCTCAGTGTACATAAAAGGAAACGGTACATTCATCAAGAATCATAAGATTCAATGCTTAATGTAGTCACAGGGTACAAATAAGCAATCAAATCATATTAGGAAACAATAATCAATGTAAATAGTAAGGATACAAGCACCAAAGTTATAGTCCTAAATGGGAGGAAATAGGTGATAGGAAAAATGAGAAGACTAATAGTAATGCAGACTCAGTAAATAGTTTGACAGTGTTGAGGGAATTATTTGTTTAGCAGAGTGATGGTGTTTGGGGGGAAAAACTGTCCTTGTGTCTAGTTGTTCTGGTGTGCTATATCCCTATAGCATCATTTTGATTGTAGAAGTTGAAACAATTTATGTCCAAGATGTGAGTGGTCTGTAAATATTTTCCCAGCCCCCTTTTTGACTCGTGCAGTATAAAGGTCCTCAGTGGAAGGCAAGTTGGTAGTCATTGTTTTTTTCCGCAGTTCTAATTATCCTCTGAAGTCTGTGTCTGTCTTGTTCTAGAACAAAATGAAAAATCACAATTGTTCATTTAGTGACCTTTCTGAATTACAACGGCACTGAAAAAAGTGACTTACGAGACTCTTTTTCACATTTACAACCATTGCCACATTCCCAGGGTAACATGATCAAAATTTGGACGCCTGGCAATGGACTTATATTTATGATGGTTGTGGTATCCTGGGGTCACATGATCTCCTTCCAACAAGCAAAATCAATGGGGATGCCAGATTCGCTTTTTTTTTTTTTACAAATTTAACAATTGCAGTGACTTAGCAACTCTGGCAAACAGGTCATGAAATGCAAGGCAAAATTCACTTAAGAAACGTTTCTCTTAACAACAGAAATGTTGGGCATAATTGTGGCCATAAGTCAAGGACTACCTGTATGGGATTCATAAAAAATGTCTTCCTTTCTTTTCTTGTTTGCTCGAAAGCAGGGGTGTCCACCCTTGGCTACTTTAAAATTCTGCAATTCTGCAAGAGCCCATCCTTAGAACAGAAGCACTGTATGGCAGTGAATTTGCAAAATCCTTTAGAACAGCTGGCTGGAGTATTCTGGGAGTTGAAGTCCACACATCTTAAAGTGGCCAAAGGTGGACATTCCTGTTCTAAAGGATTTTGCAAGTTCACTGCCATGTGTTGCTTCTGTTCCAAGGATGGGCTCTTGCAGAATCTTAATTGCTCTTGCATATATTGCACACCGGGTTTCTCCCAGCCAATATTAGCATTAGAAGCTTTGCCAATGGTGCTTTGAGAACACAAGTGTTTAATTATGTTTACAGCAAGAACACAGAGTTCCTTCGTGTGACAGGGGTGGGCAATTGTGGCTCTTTTATGACTTGTGGACTTCACATCCCAAAATCCCTGGGCAAGGCAACCTAAATAAAATGGAGAAAACATTTTGAAGTGTAAGAGTTCCTTACACTTATACCTCACAATGTTTTCTCCATTTTACTTAGATTGCTTTGCCCAAGGATTCTGGGATTTGAATTCCACAGGTCATAAAAGAGCCATAGTTACCCACCTCTGGCTTAACCCTTACACTTACACCTCAAAACATTTCCTCCATTTTATTTAGGTCACCTTGCTCAGGGATTCTGGGATTTGAAGCCCACAAGTCATAAAAGAGCCACAATTGCCCACCCCTGGGGTAGGGGGCTGAGGGAGGAGGTTTGGATTTAGATTTTTGAACCATCTCTCAACCTCTTTCTAACTGAAGTACCCCTGATAAAGAAGCTTTTGGAATTCTTGGAATTCAAGTTCCTTAATGTTAAAATATTATGCAGGGCCTAACCTACCTTTCGTTTGTGAAACTCCCAAAGGTACTTTGGGACAAAGGCATGCCGCAGGAAGTAAAGAGAAACTTGCAGGTTTTGCTAAAACAGTACCAAACTAAGCATATGGAACATAAGAATTGCTGAAGCGACAGTTGTAGGATGAAAAATTGTGGTTAACCTATGAACACATAAATCTATTTTTGTACATGCTATAGGAGTTTTAACCATGTAAGGGAAAGGGGGACAGCACAGGACACTGTGACATTCAAATTTGTGGGTTCGAGTTTGTGGGTTTTGGTTTTTTTGGGGGGTGTAAAAAAAGATATTATGCAGGCTTTGGGGGAGACTTCCCAGCATCCTTATTCTGACCAGGAGAAAGCTTTTAAAGCAATATTTGCCTTGATATGTTCCTTTTGGGCTTAAAAATGCAGGACATGGACTGGGACAACACAATGCCCAGCAACAGGAGGAGAAGAGATATTTCTGCCAGAATGCACAGTAACCAACTGGAGTGTAAACGTTTGTTTACAGTGGTGTGAAGCACAGTAGATGAATTGGAAGGTCTGCTAGTGCCGTCACAACTCAGAATTCACTGTATTTGATAAATACGATAAAAAGATAAAATACATTATCTCTGTCTCTCCCCTCTCCCTGCTCCCATACACACAAACTTACTCAAAGTTAAGTGGAAGGATCCCACCTATACAGATGATTTTCGCCATACCCACCCCCTTTGTCTATGGCACGACTGTGAGGGCAGTTTCAGTCTGGCTGTTCTATCTCCTAGCTCTAAAAGTTCTAGTTTCTTCTCAGGCCTTTCTTCTGGAGATTTCTTCTCCAAATCTGCAAATCTACTGCTCAATTCTGCAAAAAAGATGAGAAGGTCTGCACAGCCCACATGTTCCTCTGTGGGAATGACAGCCGAGAATTCTTTCCCATAATTGGTTTGGTTTTGCTTTTAATTGCCTTTGTGATATATTCACTTGAAAATTCAGCCTACTCTGCCAATCACCCCACCTCTGATGTCATGAAGCAGTTTGATAAAAACACATTCTGGCCAAAGGGGTGTGAGAAAAAAAGCTGAGATGACCTTGGCTGCAAACTTTGTAAGATTCCAGACCATTCAGCTCCAATTATCTGTTGTGTTTAGTTCAAGCTGCAAGTGGAGTTTTAGACAGTGGAGGCAATCAGGTAATACAATCAAGGAACAAGATTATGGGCTTGGCATGTAAGTCCATTGAATTTTTTTTTGGATGAAACTAAATATTCTTAGCAAGGCTCCCAGGTTTGCAGAAATGGAATGCTTGGGAACAACCTCTATTTGGATTCCTGCCTCAAATACCTGAAATGTTCTGTCCTTTACTTCTTTGCTTCATATTGAATTTGGTGAACCTGTTAAACCGGAGAGCCAATTTGATGTGATACTGAAGGTGTTGATCTAAAAACTGGGAGACAATCCATTCTAGGCTTTCCTTAGGCATGGAAGTAGCTGAATAACTTTGGGCTACTCACACTCTTTCTCAGCCCAGCCCATCTCTCAGTATTGTTGAGGAGAAAATGGGAAGCAGGAACATTAGGCATGTTTCCCATCTTCAATTATATATTAAAAAGACAGCATAAAATAACAACAACAACAACAAGAGGCAATCAAGGCTAATAATAATAATAACAACAACAAGAAGAAAAAAATCTGGTTTATTGATATTGCAATTCCAGGTGATGCACGAAACAGTTAGTAAAAGTAACAAAAAATCATGATTTGCAATTTGAAGTTGAGTGATTATAAAGGAAGAAATCAGTGGTTGTCCCAATAGTAGTAGAAGCCCTTGGAGCAATACCAAACAGCTGCCTAGATACATGGAAATTTGAACTTATTAGATCTGAATATCCTGACTTTGCAACAACAACAAAAAAACCCACTCTACTCGGAACTGCCTATATACTCAGACGCTACCATAACAGCTCTTAGGTCCTTGGTTAGGCCTTGAACTGTTAAATGTTTACCAGTCCCAGACTGTGAATCGAAATGAAGATTAAATCTTAAATAACAACAAACAGCTTTTTCCCTTGTTGGCTGAGTAACAATACCATGATCTAAGGCTACTTTATCTAGCTATAATATGTTTCTTGTCTTCCTTAAAGAGAAAGTACTCCATTGAGGCTGCCCTTCCTCTCTCATGAGAACTATTGAGAACCAGATCTGCATCCGATGCAGAGCTGCAACAGCAGATTCCAAATCAAAGGGGGGGAAAGCTGCTAATATACCTCTTATGATTGTTTTGAACTCTGCCTATTGATTATTGCAGAATCTGGCAAACTAAAGCCTAGGGCTTTGTAGATTTCCAGCTTGGCAGCCCACCTGTATTATGTGCACAAGAGTTCAACTGGCTCAAGCTGTGGTGACATCAGCAATGTGTCTGTTCAAGAGCGGGGAATGGGATGTGTCCCTCCTTAGTTTGCGGACTCCAGCAGATGCTCAGTGATTGCGGTTATCAGAGGGCTATTTTAGCATAATGAGACTAAAATAAAGCTTTGATTATACAGGAACATTTCTTACATGTTCCAAGTATTACTATATAACCAAATAAATAAATAAAGCATGCCAAAATAACCAATTGGCAATTCATCTTCTCATCGCCATTCCCAAAATAACTCTATAAAATACCAGCAAGTATTGCCAGTGACATGCCAAGCAAAATTATATCTGCAGTCATCTCATCTGGAAAAGCAAATTAAATCTGCATATCCTTTCCTTTCCAATGTGGTGGCTATTTATAGCTACTCCAATGCAAGACAAATGGGCCTCTAAGTCAATAGGATTGCTTTATTAAGAAGCGTTAAAATTATGCACATGATCATTGTCAGAATCAGCCAACTGTCTCAGAATGGATTTCTGTCAGTCTAGGTCAGTGGTGGCGAACCTTTTACTTACCGAGTGCCAAAAAGTATGCACTCCGTGTGTGCCATCCGCACTTGCATGCGGCTCTTCCATGAACGCTGCATGTGCAATGGCACCATCTGCACATGCATGCAGCTTTTGCATGTGCAATGCATGTGCACTGCACACAGGCACTCACACACATAAGCAATAATGTGTGCATGCACAGGAGAGCTCCAAACACCAGCTGAATTTCCTGCTGCAATTGCACACATGCGCAGCGGAGGCCTGAATACCAGCTGGGACTCTTCAATCGCATGTGCATGCTCAGCTGGAGGTAAATTGGCTGACAGCTTGTGTGTCCAGCAAGATGGCTCTGCGTGCCACCTGTGGCACCCGTGCCATAGGTTCACCATCACGGGTCTAGGTTTTGATCTTTTTTTCTTAATTATTTTCCACCCATTCCTGATCTGTCTGTTTTTGTAAACTGAAGATCTACATGTCTCTTTTCTATGTGAAAGGATTTTGAAAACTATACTCCAAAGATGAGTGATGAAGAGTTGGAAAACAAAAGCTATACTGTCTACTGTTGGGTTACTTTATGTGCACAATAATGAAAACCCAACAACACTGAAATTTCCAGAGAAAAAAAGATTGCTCTACATTCTTACTTTACAGTGTATTACTCAGCCACTAGATGTCTCTGTCAGCTGTCAGGAGTCCTCTGAAAAAAAAAAAAAAGGTGAATCAATTGAATTTTTTGGGAAGAAGAGTAGAAGCCCATTGAGTTGTTTTAAAAAATGCATCTGGCCTACAATGACTTGAAATATTCAGGGCAGTTTGTTTAACTTTAAAATTCATGGAAACAAAAGAACTTCAAAAGTTTGTGACAATTTATCCAGTGACACAATCCATGATCTTATGATTTGTCTTTCTTAAGGCATTTAAATGTTTCTGACAGCAACTAGTTCGTGATTCTTGCTTTTGTTTTAAAGATAACCCTATGGTGACATTTGTCTTCCAAAAATTCAAACTGTTCATGAGGACCTGGTTATTCTCTCTAATATTTGACCTGAGTTCATGATATAAATAAAAGTTTGCTTTGTTCTATTTTATAAATTATTTTATTTTGTTCGATCCTGTTAGCCCAGCAAATGTTAACAAACTCCTTGTCACAGCTATCCATATCCATGTAAACATCACTTTCTTCTTTCCAATGCATGATGTGCCATGCTAAAATCACTTCAAATGGAATCAAATCAATCACACTTTCTCAGAAAGCTTGTTTGAAAAATAGAAAACCCCAACTTTCACGTTGAACAACAGTGAACAGTGATAGTCTTACCAGACTTGGAAGTGTGCTTGACTTTAACTATCACATAAAAGAACAGATTGACTTATTTTTAAAAGCACCAGAGGGCAGGGACAAGAAGTAATGGGTGAAATATTGTTAAAGACAGATTCCACCTAGAAGTAAGAGAAACAAACAAACAAACCTTAAATTGAAAAACAAATTCAATTAAAAAAAAGTATTAGTTCATCCAAATACAATATAAAATACAAAAACACAAAAGAAAATAATGGAAAAATAAGGCAGGGAAAGGAGAAAAGGTGTAGGGCAAAGGGAAAAAAAGAAAGAAAAATGTTGACTTCCGACTCCTTTTGGTGCAGTAGAAAAAGAGAATAGCATCAAACTTCAACGTTTTACTAGCCATATAAACTAGCCATTTCTACAACAACAAACCTACCTAATTGGAAAAACCCCAAATCAAGAAGTAAGAAGAAACTGTCTGACAATGAGAACAATTAATTAATGGAATAGCTTGCTTCCCAAACTTGTAGATGCTTCATCACTGGAGGTTTTCAAAAATAGATAGGACAACCATTTGACCAGGATTGTGTAAGTTCACCTTCCTTGAGCAGTGGGTTGGACTGGAAGATACATAAGGATCTCTTCCAGCCTTATGATTCTATGTTTTACATTCTAAACCCCATCATCCAACATCCAAACACACTTGATTATGAGTTTATGGGAAATGTAGTTCAACATATAGTGCAGATATGAGGTTATGGAAGACTTCTGTAGAATATTTCTTCTTGTGTTCCAGCATTCCTGTCCCATCACAAAGAAAATAGAAGTCATGGCTTTTGATAATTTTAGCAGAGTTCAGAAGTATATTAGTCGAGCCTGGAAATACAGAGAAGATCTTAAATCAAACCTTTAAAAGCAGACAAACAATACAAACTTTGTGCACGGCACAAATGGTTTTTTTTTTTCCCTCCAGTGTCAAGTTGATTATGTTTAAATACTACACTTCGTTTTTGGTCCGTCTTATTTTATCCAAATTGGGTTTTTTTTTAAAAAAAAACATCTTGAGGTTTGCCAGTTCTTCTTCAACCTCATTTTTCTCATCCGATCTTTCTGTCTCTGCCATCTATCAGGAAAAAAAAAAAAAAACCAGTTAGAGCTCTAAATCTGTGCTCTGCAATAATAATATGAGAAAGGAAAGTTGCCAAGCACCATCCCAACCGTTCAAAAGAGCAGCTTACACTTTCGACGGTTGCATTTTTTTCCAAAGAAAATAAGAAAAAATATATATGCAGCTACCAAGAATAACATCCGATTTAATATTGCCAACCTATTTTATGTCTTTTCAAACCAGTAAATTTAATCTAACATAGTTTCTGGGAAAGGAGGGGGGGGGGAAACGGCAAAAGAGATCCACATATTTATAATCATTTTCAAGTAGGCGCAGTGTAAAGCTTACGCCAAGCCAGCCCTGCTAAGGATTGGCTTCTTCCTTCCATCATAGAACTAGCATTTAAAATCCAGCTGGGTTCTTCACTTGAGAAGTTGCTGATGCTGGAAATGTGTTTATTTATTTCAAGTCATGTGACTTCACATGGAAACTATTGCACTGCTTAATTAGCAGCAATGGAGAGAGATGAAGCATGGCCTTGTAAAACAAGCAACCCAAACACTGAAGTATCTTTCTAAATGGCAAATAAATATGTAAAGATAGTGGTGTGTGTGGGTGTGTGTCAACAACCAAAAACAGAGAGAAAAATGGAGAGATGGCAGAAAGGCAACCAATTTGAAATAATGAGTACTGTATCTTTCTATCTTAAGCACGCATACATATACACATATACCAGTTCACCCCAGTTTTGGAAGGTAATCTGGCTCTTTGCTTTCTTCCTATACTTGCAAGTCTAGTATTTGGGGGGGGGGGTAGGTGGCATGTTAATTCAATGGTTTTGATTGTGACCTACTTCAAGCAATATTATTATTGTGCTGCACACTTTTGGGAATATCTTTGAGAAGATATTTAAATGAAGTCAGTAACAACCAAGGCTCAGGAATTCTTCTTGCCTGCTTATCAAAGATGAATGGAACTTTACAGCTAGCAAGGCAAAAAGGCGGCTAATGAAAGCTTAGATAATATGGATGAATTGCTGAGTAATATGTGAGTGTCTGTTTTTTCTTTTTCTTTTTGCTAATGAGCAGTTTCACCTGCAGGGCAAAATCAGCCCATCATTGCATGAGGATTGTAGTAACCATGGAGTTTCAATTGCAAACCGTTTTTATCTACTGCCATGCAGTTGACTTACAACGGTTCATTTAGTGACCGTTCGAAGTTACAACACCACTGAAAAAAGTGACTTATAACCATTTTTTTATCATGCAGTTTTTTATTTTCTTTTGCATATCATCAACTTATCAAATCACATGTCGTCTTGGTGTACATACATATCTCAAATTAGCAATTCAAGTTACCACATAGTCTACTGTATATCCGTGATGGCGAAGCTATGTTACGTGTGACACAAGTGTCACTCAGAGTCATTTTGCCTGGCACACAAGCTGTTGGCCAACTAACCTCCAGCTGCGCATCTGTGTGTGATTGTGCATGCATGCATGCATGATTGTAGAGACCCAGCTGGTGTTTGGGCCTCCACTGCACATGCAAGCAATTGCGCATGTGTGCATGAGCAATCTTCGGAGTCCAGCTGGTCTTCAGAGATCTGCGTATGCACAGGCATTTTTGCAAAAGCTGTGTGCATGCACATGCAATGCACATGTGGGAACCACACACATGCGCGGATGGCACACATGTGCAAAGCTCAGACCTCTTAGGCACCTGGTAAGTAAAAGGTTTGCCACCACTGGTCTATATCATATTCTTACATAAAACTATACTTTTTTATTCTCCAATTCATATACATCATTTTTCTATATTATACT
The DNA here is from genome assembly GCA_017656035.1 of Myanophis thanlyinensis. Taxonomy (NCBI): domain Eukaryota; kingdom Metazoa; phylum Chordata; class Lepidosauria; order Squamata; family Homalopsidae; genus Myanophis; species Myanophis thanlyinensis. The sequence goes on along the minus strand of JAEANM010029476.1, from coordinate 1,018 downwards.
ACACCATATTTATTATTATTATAAATTAATCTTAACTGTATTCTATGTTTTACTTCTTAATTCTATTATCTAACCATTGGTAAATTATCTCCCATGTCTTATAAAATTCACTTAAATCTTTCTCTTTGATTTCCAAAGTTAACCTATTCATTTCAGCACATTTTAATATTTTCTTAATCACTAATTCTTCTACAGGGATCTCTTCTAGTTTCCAATGCTGTGCAAATATAATCCTAGCTGCTGTTAATACATGTACAATCAAATTAACATTTTCCTTACTATATTTTTTTCTGTTAGAATGCCCAGTACATATTAGTATTAGATATTAGGTAGTATTTTTACACTCATGATCTTATGCAGCATCCCCATGGTCATGCAATCAAAATTTGGATGCTTGGCAATTGGTTCATATCTATGATGATTGCAATGTCTTGGGGATCATGGGACCTCCCTTTTGTCACCTCCTGACAAGCAAAATCAATGGGAAAGCCAGATTCACTTAACAACAGTGTTACTAAATTAACAAATGCAGTGATTCGCTTAACAAATGTGGCAAGAAAAGTCATAAAATGGGGCAAAACTCACTTAGCTTTGTTTCTCACTTAACAACATAAATCTTGGCCTCAATTGTGGTCATAAGTTGAGTACTACCTGTGTAGGGGTATATCTTTTAGAGTCATATCAGTAGATAATGCTGTTTGAAAGCTGAAAATGCTTGAGAAGGCAATTTCTGGTTTTCATCGGAAAGATTCTTGGCTTGCTCCACCTCCCAGCTCTCCTGACCTCATCCTAGCAACTTGCTACCCCTGACAAAGTAAAGAAATCTCAGTGCAGAACTGGTGCATGCTAGCCCTGTAGGCAATAGCAGTTTACGCCACAACAAGCACAGAAATATAAAAGGACCGCCTGTTGCCACCATCAGCCTCCAGCCGACCTGTGTGCTCCCATAGGGTTGGCCTCCTCAGGGTTCCATCGTCCGGACGGTGTCGTCTGACAGCCCCGAGGGTTCGGGCCTTCT
>JAEANM010029474.1:0-10175 GCA_017656035.1 Myanophis thanlyinensis | reverse complement strand
TTTATATGTATGTATGTATGTTTTGTTTTTGTCTGTTTTATGTGTTTGAAAAAAATAAACAAATTTAAAAAAAAAAACTCAACTGAAAGTAAGCCCTAGCATGATTTTTTCCAGGTAGCTCATAATATAAACCCTACTCCCAAAAAAAGCCTGAATTAAGATTGTCAGCCAAATGTACCATATTTTCCTGAAAATTAGACCTAACTGGAAAATAAGCCCTAATGCATCTTTTGGCGCAAAAATTAATATAAGGACTTGGATTTATGTTTGGGAAACCATGGTATCTTTTCCACTAAGAGTCCTCCAGAAGATGGAAGTAGGAATTAATAATGGGACGCTTTGATTAGGATTGTGTCCCCAAAGAATTTTATTCATTGCCATTAGGTTGTTGTTGTTTTTAATTTATCCACTGACTTTGGATTTTTATACACAATCTTCAAAACCAACCTTTCCCTGTCCTTTTTTTTTTTGTATACGTTAAGAATTGTCATTAATTCTGCTGGAGTCTCAGAACTATTTGGAGGCCTCCCCCTATTTGTTATGTCTTTGACTGCACTTACTAGTACTTACTAACACTGATCATATTACCCAGGTTGGATAATGAAACATCTGCAAGAAAGCAAACAAGTTCAGAGACCACCGAGGACTCCTCACTGCACTTACTGCCTAATCAAGGCTAAAACAATTCTTCAACTTGGCATCCACAATTGCTATAAATTACTGCTGCAGTGTATCCTCTCCAGACTGAATTGTTAGAGACCTCCTGAGAATTCAAGCAGAGCAGGAAATGTGTATCCAGATAAGAGGTTGTGCAAGAAGGAAGATATGATTCATGGGGGATTTTAATCTCTACTGTAGCAAATTGGATAACAAGTGTACCGTCAGAAGAACAGAGACTGCTGCTCATTATTGCCAGATCTTATGTTTTGACTTACTCCCCATAGCATGGTTTTGCGTATGTTCTTAATAAGAATTAAGAGCACGACTTCTTTTAACAGCAGGCCGGTCTGTCAATTTGGGCTGCCATTATCCCAGCTGTTGCAAGATCGGCCCTAGCACATTACCTGACTCAATTTGTACTTTGTACATATTGACTGGCAATCTTTGACAGTCTTCTTGGTCATAGTGCCCTCCAGGTACCCAATGGTACCAGGTCTTTTCCCTTTGAACATCATCAATTCCCCAAATAGCTATTTTAAGATGTGTGAGAGCAGATACATCCGTACAAGGAGAATACAGATGGTCTTCGACTTATACAGTTTGTTTAGTGACTGTCCAAGGTTACAACAGCACTGAAAAAAAGTAACTTATGGCCATTTTTCACACTTATGACCATTGCAATGTCCCCGTGGTCATCCGGTCAAAATTCAGATGCTTGACAACTGACTCATATTTATAAAAGTTTCAGTGCCCCGAGGGGGTCATGTGATTCCCTTTTGCGAACTTCTGGCAAGCAAAGTCAATGAGGAAGCCAGATTCACTTAACAACCATGTTAATAACTTCACCACCGCAGTGATTCACTTAACAACTGTGGCAAGAAAGGTTATAGAATGGGGCAAAACTCACTTAGAAATGTATCAGTGGAAGTAATGGAAACTTTGGGATCAATTGTAGTCATAAGGACTACCTGTATCATATACACACATATATGCATACACACAGACCCCTTCTTATTCATGGGGAGGGGGCAGTAAAAGGGTATTTTGATAACTAGCCACTTTGTGGTAACAGACAAGGAGCAGTGGTGGTGATAGATGTATTCACAGAGTTGGAAGGAACCTTGTAGGCCATCTAGTCCAAAACCCACCCAAGCTGGACACCTTACACCATTTCTGACAGGTGGCAGTCCAGTCTCTTCATGCCATGCCTTTTGATCTCAGTCAAAAGGCCGAGAAGCGAGTGATAGCAACCTCAGGAAGAAGAAGTATAAGAAGCTAGAGACGTACCAGGGCCTGAAGGAGGAACTAGAGAGGATATAGAAAGTAAAGGCCGAAGTGATCCCAGTAATGGTAGGAGCATTTGGGGCTGTGATTCCTAAGATGGGAAAGTGGCTCCAACAGATGCCAGGAACAACATCAGGGCTCTCTGTCCGGAAGAGTACAGTATTTAGAGCAGTTAAGATACTGTGCAGAACAGCGGTGGAATCCAACCAGTTTTGCTACCGGTTCGGTGCGTGCCAGAGGTGAAATTCAGCCAGTTCATACCGGTTCTGCAGAACCAGCTATTAGAAGAAATCTCCTTTTGTTTCTTTCCCCACTTTGCAGGGTTAATCCTGTAAAGATTAACTTTGCAGGGTTAATCCTGTAAATAAGGCAGTTGTTTCCAGCCTGATCTTTATTGCCTTGCTCACAGAAACTGCCTCTCCCCTTATTACACTGTAATTTTGGTGAAGTTTAATTCTGTGGCCACGCTCATAGAACCGGTAATAAAAAAAATTGAATTTCACCATTGGTGCGCGCACACTTTGCGAAAGCGGAAGCAGTATGCTCTGTCCCATATCTGAGTAAACCAGGTTACCCTGATTTAAAAAAAAAAAAAACATTTTCCCTTCAAGGCCAACTAGTAGGGCCAACTTGAAGTCGAACTAGATGCCTCCCCAATGGAGAAAAGGCAGTTTTGCAGGCCACTGAGTTCATGTGGAAAGATTTTTCCCTAAAACGAGGGGCATTGTGAATCGTGGCAAACGCACCACTATTTGAGTTCTGCTGTGAAACGATCAGCTCACAAAGGAAGTGTCCATTGTTTTTTCCATGGAGGCTCAGCAAAGCTGCATTCAGACTTAAAATGCTTTGTGAGGATGTCAAAATGTAGACTCAGTAGCAGCTGAGTCCAGAACAGCCAACGGGGGAGTATAATTCTGGAAATAAAAGATCTACAAAAATAGTTTTACAAGGAAGGGTTTAATATGCAGGTGTTTCATAGTCACATGCAGGGAGTGATAATGGGGTGAGTGGGAGAGTCTCTTAGGCAGATTACAGCTGCAGACATGGTTCATGCTTCCTTGCACGTATGCTGGAAAGGGAGATCCTTTTAACATAATGGATTCTTTTAAAAATGGCCTCCCAGGGATGTGAACTCCCTCAACCTGCTCGGCCAGAGGTCTGTCTCTTTGCTGGATTCAGATATTATAGCTCCCTAATCAACACTGCTGGGTGCAGCTGAACTTCACTATCGGCAACTAGAGGGACATGTTCATACGGTATTGCTTCTTGGAAGCAATCTAAAACTGATTTGTTGTTGTCTTCTTCTGCATTGTCTTTAATTATTTGAGTCCAGCACTCAAGGAGTAACTGACTCCCATTCAAGTCCTAACTCAGCGGCCCCCAAACCTTTGGGCACCAGAGACCAGTTCCGTGAAGAGAGTTTTTTTTCACGGGCTGATGGCATGGTTTCATGTGCTGCCTGCATGGATGGGGCTTTGCTTCTGATGACCCAGGGCGTGGCACAAAAGCAACACAGCCAGAAAACAGGTCTAACTTCCCTTTATTGATCCAACTGTGACCTCCCTCAAAGTCCCCACATTTACTACAAGTCCTGGAGCAAAGCTCTCACATGCACCTTCAGCAGCCTCTGGGTGTGAGTAATTAAGTAAGCAAGGTTAGCCACACAGTAACCAGGGCCAGCAGTTCAGTAAGCCAGGTTAGCCAAATGGTAACCAGGGCCAGCAGTCCATTAAGCCAGGTTAGCCAAACAGTAACCAGAGCAAGAAGTTCAGCAAAGCCGGCAAACAGGGCAAGCCTCAAAAATCAGATTTAATGCTTGTTCCTGGACAAATGCCCCTCCCACTGGCACCTCCTTACATCTTAATCTCCAGGTGTGCCTTGTGAAAGGGGGTGGGGCATTCTCCTCCCTTGTAGCTGGCTCAGTCTGCGTTGGTCTTGTCTTCTCTCTTTGTTCTCTAGGATCAGGAGGGGGTAGTAATTGCTCTTTGCCTACTCGTCCCTATCTTTAAATCTTTCTAGTTCAGAAAAGCCTTGCCTGGACTGACTCTGCCCTTCCCCAGTTTCCTCCAAGGCCAATGGAACCATCCTCTCAATCTCTGTTGGCTCTTGTTCCAGCTCAGAGTTCAGACTCCGATGGGGGTATGACATTGCTTGTTTTCTTGGCCCAGTTTCTGGCATGCTGCAGCCTGGTGTCAGCCCATTGACTAGGGCTTGGGGACCTCTGTCCTAACTAATTCTGGCCTTGCTTAGCTTTTTGAACTCAATGGTCAGCTAGATTAAAAGCTCTTGAGCTAAGCAGAGCTTATGGTACCTCCATGGTCAACCTTATCAGAGACATGGCATTTTCTACTAACCTAGAAAAGAGCACCTTGGATATCACCGAGCTCTTAAGTGCTTCCTGGTGAGGCATTTAGAGTACAGTTTGCCTGGATTTGCCATAACATTTCACAGGGAGTCCAGGACTCTTCACCATTTTCTATTTGCATCATTCATTGTGCAAATTCTTACACTGTGCAAATCCAGTTAAGGTCTGTTTGTGAAGAAAATGCAGGTTAGTAGTGGTATACAGGTAGTCCTTGAGTTGAGTCCTTGATTGTTGCAGCAACTGACTCCTATTTATGTCCAGGGGTCATGTGATCCCCTTTTGCTACCTTCCGACAAGCAAAGTCAGTGAGGAAGCCAGATTCATTTAACATCGGTGTTACTAACTTAACAACTGCAGTGATTCACTTAACAACTGGGACAAGAAAGTTTGTAAAATGAGGCAAAACTCACGTAACAACAACTGACTTGCTTAGCTACATAAATTTGGGGTTCAATTGTGGTCATAAGTCAAGGACCACCTGCAGCATGTTTTTTTATTGGCTGTATTACTAGCCATCTCGTTGGAAGTTCCATTGCTTCTGCATAGAAATATATAGCTTTAAACTATATGTGTAGACATCTTTGATTTCAGAAATTGAAATAGAAACTAGCATGGTAAAGGGGGCTACAGGGTCTGGGCTGCAAAAATTCAGATTGTTGCTAGAGAATAAGAAAGACATTCGCATTTTTGTAACTCTTTTGTCCTCTAATAGTTACCTGGATTTTTGTGACCCAGTTCTAATAGCAATGGGAGTAAGGATAGTAAAAGGGCAAAACTGAAACACTTAATGGTACGCCATGGGATTCTACATACAGAATGGGTAAACAGAATGAATGGTTCATGATAGCAGAAGCCATGCTGTCCAAATTAGGGTAAAAAATACTATTGGATTCCCATTTTGGATGGGTCTGATGAGATTTTGAAACCAATATCATCTCCATCCATGGTCCGGGGTGCTTCCCATTTTGCAGATTAATTTTTCAGATGAACAAACAGCCCTTCATCTGTAAAGTGCAGCTCCCTGACATGTACGTTGGGAAATGTTTCAGATATGAAGGGAACAGGAAGAGTTCCCTTTAAGCAGGGGTGTCAAACTCAAGGCCCAGGAGCTGGACCTGCAGGGTATTCATGAGGCCATCTTGGAAACAGTGAAGGACTGGCCCGCAGTGCTCCTGCCAGCAAAAATAGGCTCCTGAGCTCTGTTTTCAGCTGCCACGGCCTCCTGCAACCCTTTGCCAGCAAAAACAGAGCTTGGAAGGGCCATGTGCAGCTCTCCTAGGCTCCGTTTTCAGCTTCAACGGCCTCCTGCCACCCTCTGGCAGTGAAAATGGAGCTCGGGAGCCAGTTTTCACTGGTAGAGCAGTCAGGCCACCAGACACTGATGCAAGTGACATCCGGCTGGCCACCCCCACCCTGATCACCCCCACCCTGGCCCCCGAGGTCAAACACAAGCCTGATGTGGCCCTCAATTAAATCGAGTTTGACACTCCTTTAAGGTATAGTGAATCTTCAGTGAATACGCTACCAGCTGTAGCTTATTCAATAAAGGTATGGAAAGCAGCCCCGGTCAACTGGCACCAGTCTGACCCACGTTTCAGCCTGAATCTCTGAGGAGAAAACTTTTTTTTTCCCAAGGTAAATTCCCAAAAAACCTTGTTCATTCTGGTAGTTGCAGCTGCGTCTGCTGATTTTTGGAGGGATGGAAAAGCCTCATGCCTTCTGGATGAACTGAAGACTATCAGTAGAGACTGTCAGTTCTTTTCCCCCTCGGCTGTTTCTCCTTGTCCTCCCTATGGGATGAAACAATTTGATCTGTGTCATCGCAGCCATTCTGTTGCCGTTGTTTTTATGGGTACACAGAGAAGGGGCCAAGTTTGATGTGTGAATCCAGGAAAGTTAAGCCTTTGGTTCATGAACCAAAAAAAAGAATGCACCCCCCCAAGCCTTGATAGAGCTAACCTCCAGTCTAACGCTCATCCTCCCCTCTCCCCCAACACCCCTTCCCCGTCCCATAAAATGAGTATGTTCATTGGCATGGCTGCCTGTTTACTTAGGTGCATGACCGGCTTCCGTTGTTACTTGGAACAAAATCATCTCCTTCTATCCATTCCAAGGGCTATTTGCATGCTGTATTGAAGACATCTCTTAGACATCCTGGGCACCAGAGGGATTAATAACTTCATCCAAATGTTTTCCCAAAGGCTGGTGTGCAAGAGAAAAGTATTCGTATTATGTGCCTTTAGACAAAGTTGAGTTGACAAGGCTGAATTCAATATGTGCAAGGGATTAATTAGGAATAAAAAGTAAAATGGCTTTCTGGAGTCATCGGAACTTCAGGTTTGTTCCTTTTCATTTTCTTCCATCCAGCCATTTCCTTACGGCCAGGGAGGTCCAAACTTCCAAGACCTCAATCTGTGTAATACAAGCATGTCGAACTCAGTTTCATTGAAGGCCACATCAGGGCTGTGTTTGATCACGGGGTCTGGAGTGGGCGTGGTCAGAATGGGCGTGGCCAGCTCGATATCACTCCAATCAGGGGCGCCTGTGGCAACCCAAGTGCTCTGCCAGTGAAAATGGGCTCCCGAACTCCATTTTCAGCTGCCATGGCTTCTGCAACTGTACACGACTCTCCTGAGCTCCGATTTCACTAGCAGAAGGTTGCAGGAGGCCGTGGCAGCCAAAAGCAGAGCTCAAGAGCCACTGGTAGAAGCACCACGGGTTTCTCCTTTGCTGTTTCTAGGATGGCCTCATGGGCCAGATCTAAGTACCCCACAGGCCGAATCTGGCCCCTGGGCCTTGAGTTTGACACGCCTGATTTATAAGTAGGTTGGTCTTAGGAAAAGAGAAGGCAATTCAGGTAATAGTCTTCGATCCAACACACATGACAATCATGCCTGAAATAATAATACCGGCTCGCAATGTCAGAGTAATTTCCCACCCCTGTAAGGCAGGGATCTCCAAACTTGGCGACTTTAAGATTTGTGGCTTTCAACTCCCAGAATTCTGGGGACAACATATCTGGAAGGGGATGCACAAAAGTATATAAAACAAAATTGTGCCTCACAAAACAATGTGTTGTTTAAATGAAAAATTGAAGGATTAAATCCAATCCAATAAAAAAAAAAAGATTGCGATAGGCATATTCCTCAAGGATTGCTGTCCCAATAATTAGAGGGCTCAGGGAGAAAGGCATATGCTGTTTCTAAATTTAAAATAAAATATATTCTGATCTGGGAGAATCTAACCTGCACTTTGTATTTTGAGACAAGGGGGATCCCTCTTGGTCACACATAACCTTCAATTTACAACTATAACGGATTCAGGAATTTCCACCATAAGTCATGATGGTCAAATTGAGATACCTAAATGAGTAAACCCAATTCTATTACTTTTTTATGGTGGTCATTCTCATGACAGTTGGCACATTTTGCATTGGCCGTTAAGCAAATGCTCTGTCTAAATGAATCAATGTATTCCTACAGAAACACCAGAAACCAGCCAAAAGGACTGGAGACCAGCAAAAAAAAAAAAAAAGCATGATAAATCACAGTCACATGTCTGTGGAACGCTAAAGTCAGCCATAAGGGTGAGCCAGTTGCCAAGCTCCCAAAATATAGTCATGTGACCGTGGGGAACACATCTGATCTCTAGAACCAGGTCATACATAGTTGGGGGAGGAGTCCACTGTAACTTCAAATGGTTGCTAAGCAACTGGTTGTAAGTTGACAGCTACCTGTAAGTGAACCATCAAGAATGTCCTGCATAATTCAGTAAGGACACAACTTTCCCCCCTAAATAATTATTTACAAATGAGGGTTATATGACTTTCACTGCTAAGAATAAAAGCAGCTTTGAAACCAAGTCAATGAGATAACTATGGATTTGGCTACAACGGTGATTTTTAACCTTGGCAACTTCAAACTTCAATTCCCAGAATTCCATGCATGGATGGATGGATGGATAGAGTATACATGTTTGCAATTTTGTCACATGGCACACATTTATTACAGAAAGGAATCGGTTGGAGCCAGAAACTCCTACTTAACTAAGCAAAGTCTCTGTCTTTTTGGAGAATTGTCTTAAATTCAGAGTTATACCCTTTCTGAGAAAATGCAATATGTAGATTTGAGGAGTTCTTGAGGAGGAGTCAATGACAATTCGCCACATCCAACTTGCCACATCCAACTTGCCACAGGAAAACTCACTGTGGGACAAGAGTTACATTAATATCAAAGAAATGGTGGAATAGCACGATTAAAGAAAGGATGCAAAAGGAGAAACAGAGTGAAATGTGAATGGCAAAAATTTAAAAAGAATTTTTTAAATTTTAAAATAATTAAATAGAATGGTTAAATTGTCCCATAGCGAATTATCCCATGACGGGTTGGCTGTGGTGAGTTGACTGCGCAAATTGGCCATGGTGAATTCGCCTCAGTGAGTTGGCTATGGCAAGTTGTCCCATTCCGTTGAGTCCCCTCATTTTAGCCTTGAGCTACAAATATTCTCCTTTATTGGCAGTGTGTAGAATTATCAATCAGGGTTTGAGCAGCTACTGTAAAAGCATTATAGCTCAGCATCCTAAACCAAAAAAGGAAACTGTGCACCAGAATAGATTCTTCTCATCGGTCCTGCTGGATCAAGGATTTCATCAGCTTTCCTGCCAACTGGAATGTCTTGGCAGGAGGATCGTGCATTCAGTGGGGCTCCAGAGTTATGCATTAGTTTTTCCAAACCTGGCTGAGAATTCTGGAAACTCCAGAGCCTATTTTTTTGGAAAACATCAGGCTGAGGAAGGCTGATGTCTAGGTTTACCTGCCAGTAAATAGTACTGAACACAATGGAATGTGTTGTCCAAGAGCTTAACAGTGTTCAACAATATATTAAATTGCACTTGGTTTTTCTGTAAAAAAAATCCTTCAAGATAGGAAACCTTTGCTTACAGAGACATTTCTGATGTACAAGCATTCAGTTGTGGAATCCCATAACGCTAGCCTACAGTGGTATGGTACATCTCAGAAAGCAGAGGCTGCATCATTATACCTAGCTCTGCATTCCTTCTTCATCAGAGCATTACTAACTTAGAAACATGTAATTGTATGGTTTGTTCAGAAAATCCAAGATATTTAGCTCAAGGTGATAATAATCAACACACAACAATCAACTTAGTGTATTTCTTGGGCTTTCTTCATTTCTGAAACTTCAAGACTGCTGGTTCAGAAACTTTTTGGAACAGCTCTTTGAAATGCTGAGAGTATGCTGTGGTCAATCTTGCAAAACAACTGAAAATAGCTGTTATGGAGAGTATCATAGACACAAAGACAGTATTTTCCCTTGTGCCTCACTCTGCTGAACACGTAATTACCACAGTACTATCTTACGTCTAAAGCCATTTACCCATGTAGTAGTGCTGTATTATTATTGTCCTTCTCACCTTTTCTATTACCTTCTCCCATTGGTATCATATGTTTATGATTCTATTACTTCGTTGTTTGTATGTACACTGAGAACTTATGTACCAGAGACAAATTCAATCACTCTTGACCAATAGAGTTTTCTATTCCACTCTATTCTATCCTGTCCTGTCCATTATTATCTCTACTCCACCCCACTCTACCCCACTTTACCCTACTCTACTGTTGTTGTTGTTGTTGTTGGTCATGAAGTCATGTCCGACCCATCACAGTTCCATGAACAATGTTCCTCCAGGCTTTCCTGTCCTCTACCCCGAGTCCATTTAAGCTCACTCCAACTGCTTCAGTGACTCCATCCAGCCACCTCATTCTCTGACGTCCCCTTTTCCTTTTGCCCTCCATTGTTCCCACCATTAGGCTCTTCTCCAGTGAGTCCTTCCTTCTCATTAGGTGGC
>JAEANM010029473.1:0-10175 GCA_017656035.1 Myanophis thanlyinensis | reverse complement strand
TTTTTTTTTCTACCGCGGAGAGAAAAAAGAAAAAGTTTTCTTCTGGGACTTTTCTTCTGCTAGTAACTAGTTCGACGGGCCAGATTAAAAAGCCCAACGGGCCAGATGTGGCCCGCGGGCTGTAGTTTGCCCATGTCTGATCTACACCCAACACAGCTTGTTACACAATTGACATAGAATGAAAGTTTCAAAAAAACATCTGTATTTAAATTGCTGCTAAGCTAAGAGTTCATTGGAACAGCAATCAATCTTAAACCTCCTATCTTGAGCCTAGATTTTGATGCAAGGCCAAGGCATTACACCTGTAAGGAAAGGGTACTAATGTTTACACAACACTCCATTTAACTGCTAGCTAACAGGGACAGGGACACCCACAGCTGGACAGCAACAAGCTCCTATCCTTGAATGAGCCTTATGATGGTTCTGCTTGTCAGTTTCATTGCCTCATCTTCTTCAGGAGCTGCCACAATGCCAAGAAAAGACCCATCAAAATGAGGATATGCCGTTTCTAGTTAACAATAAGAAGATCAGATATGCTCGAGACAGAAATATTGCTTTTTTTACTATCAGGAAATGTGCACCAAGATCAAAGTAACTGCAGGAACAAGAAACTTCTGCTCAATGCCCAGCACCCACAATGTCTCCAATCATCTGTTAAAATTTCATCTCTGATCCCTTTCATTTACCACAACAGAATCAGAAGACTGCCCTGAAAGATTCCTGGAACGTAATATATTTCACAGTGGTGGGAATATCAGGAAAACACAAATCATTTTCTGATAGATTTCTTCAAAGCAGTACATTTTTAAAAAATCAGGTTTGTTGCAGGAGACTAAAACATACGAAGAACAGTCACATGATTTGGGTTTGGCTAGTCTAAAGAAAAGGACTAGCGGGGACATGATAACAGAATTCTAATATTTGAGGGACTGCCACAAAAAAGAGATCAACTTATTTTCCAAAGCGCCAGAGGGCAGGACAAGAAACAATGGATGTAAACTAATGGAGGAGAGAAGCAACCTGGAATTAAGGAGAATCTTCCTAACAGTGAGAACAATTAACCAGTGGAAAAGCTTGCCTTCAGAAGTTGTGGGTGCTTCATCACTGGAAGTTTTTAAGAAATGATTATACAGTCACTTGTCTGAAATGGTATCCAGTTCCCTGCTTGAGCAAGGGGTTGGTCTAGAAGAGGTCCCTTCCAGCTCAATTCTGATTCAAATTGTTCATATCCCAACATTATATGTATTCCCTCATTCCTCAACATAGGTTATTTGACAACTGAGGAAAATCAAGGCCTAGGTTTTGTGGTCAAATTAGACTCACGCTGTTTTCTAATTTGATCTGTAAAATGTTAGCTATTCACTGACCACTGAACTATCCAGTATCACTGAATAGCTAATATCTACCGTTCATAAAAAAAAATGTTATTAACATAATAGCAGCTAATTTACTAGTGTATCCTAACCCTAGTGCCAATTAAGTACTCCAACTCCACAACAAATTGCTTTATAAATTAAAAAATAATTCCCATTTAAATTTAATTAAAACTAAATATAGTTAATATGATTTTTCTATCATTTAATAATTTTCCTCATTTATCACCTTGAAAAATTACAATTTGGAATAAATCTCTGAGGGTAGCAATCCATGGCTTTGGAGGATAAATGCAATTTTGAGGCCTCATGCAGCATACTTCTACTGTAAAGCAATAGTTGCTATTTTGTTAGAAGTAAAGAAACTATTGAGATGTAGATGTTCTATACTTTATGTATTTAAGATACATAAATGCAATATCTTCATGTTTGTATGAGGGGGAGTTTGATGTGTCCATAAAATTGAAGCTCAGCTATTCTTGTTGCTACGTATTCCACTAGGGTAATTTTCAGAAATTCCCAGCAATGGCCATGTTGGGTATGGAATTCCAAGTGTTGGTCTATGCAACAGGAAGGCACCTATATTGGAAAGCACTGGTCTAGCAGTAAAGGGAACAATACATTTGCATCAATACAGCTACAAATCATAGTTAACAGTCCTGTCTTTCACTGTTCTTGTACCTTTCATCTCCTTGCATTGCTCACTAATTGCAAAAGACTAGCTACTGAATGCCACATAATGACATCCATAGAACAGTAGAATCATAAATGACTTGTCAAAACTGTTAGGGGTTTTAAACGCAACCTTTTACTCAAGAAACCAGCACAATTGGATGGATCGCTTATAGAAGGGACTTTTGAGGCCAACAAGCCAGAAATTCCCATTTCTGATAGAGACCATGAAAAGCTGCCCTGCAACCTAAGTGTGCAATGTATCACAAACTACCCTCCCAGTACAAAGCAGAAGCAATTTCAATCATACTTGCTTCTGCAAAGCTAACAATTGTTCATATGCTTATGGAGAGGCTCTCCTGCTCTCCTTTGCTATATTTTATGTATCACCAGATACATGGTTTTGCATCCTAATCATTCCCAAATTGGGCAAAACATCCATATGCAAATCTAATGACACCTTTGCCTTTCCCCAACTTTGGCTGATATGCCAATTGCAATCCTACCTAAGGCACGAGGATTTTTCTAGGATAACTTGATAGCTAGAGGATAACTTGATAGCTAGATACTGTAAAAAAAAATGAGCTCTCTGTAGGTTATTATATCATCATATGAGGCGGCCTTTGAAGACCCTGAATCACTCAATTGTGTACTTACGATAGGCAGCAATGCAAAGCATGTAAAACAAGTCTCACTCAGAAGGTGCAGATGATTTGAGTGCAGCAATCTATAGGGTGGTATTCACAAGACCACTCTGTACACACAGTAAGTGCCAGCAAACCTCCAGGTGCAATTTAATGTGCTCCCTAAAAGACCTTTTATGGTTTGAGGCCAAGTTATCTGCAGAACTATATTGTCCCATTAGAATTGACCCAACAGCATAATTTCCCTATCAGAAACCACTCCCAGTAGACATACAAGTGTGTCCCAATAAAGATCTTCCAGAAATTATTTGGGGTCCAATTCTGTCTTTGTTTCTTTGTAGCCTGGTTTAGTTTACAGTGCTGGTTTTGGACTTATTATGTGTATACCTTTATTTATACATTTCTTGTAAAATTTTGAGTCTTTTTTGATATGGTATTCTGTAAATGCAAATGAACAGCCACAACCTTCAACTAGTCAAAAATGGGGATGGGATATGCAGGAATAAATAATACGCACCTTAATCCTATTCCAGATTCAGTGAGTTTAGGAACAACGTACTTGAAGCATTTTTTAATTTAGAAACTCTTATCTTGAAATTCAACAAAAATGCATGGTTTGAAATACCCGACCACGTCACAGATCAGAAGTGGAGCTGCGTTGCAATGTATTTGTGTAACTAATACTCACATATCTTTAGAAATAGTAGTTTTAGATACTGTAAAAAAAAATGAGCTCTCTGTAGGTTATTATTATGAGGGATTAAATATCAATCACAAATTTGTGTTTAGGAATTAAATCCAATCCTATGTTTATATTTTCAATCTTTCAAATTGTGATTTATTTATTTTTGCTGATAATGAATATATATTGCCATCTACTGTTAGAAAATTGAGTTTTCATAACTCTTTACCCACTTAAAATGCAATTTCAAATGCACACATTCAGATTTCACATTATCCTATGATGGTGCTTTATGCTGGATTAAGTCCATCCAATTTCTTCACTCAGTTCTGAAGTGATCCAACAATAATCTCATTTCTGACAAAATTATACTATAAAAAAAATCTGTTGTTTGCCATTCTGTATACAATGTGGGGTTATTCGGAAGACGACAAAAATAGAATTGGTTCCATGCAGGCTTGGGGTTCCTGATTTGTGGATAGCTTTGGCACACAGCTTTGATTCTGAATTTAAAACCATAACCTCAAAATAGAGTGAACATATTCATCTGGCAGGGGTTTTCTTCATTCTGCCTAGATCTGAAAATATTGTTGCAAATAACCATTGCTTTATTTTTAAATGCGAACAAACCTGGTTGGTGTTTACTAAAAAACTCAAAAGAAGTAACATCTCTGAAATTATTTCCTCTATTAATTCAGAACTTTGCCACAATGAAGCATCTATTGCATAGCTTTACTTATTTAAAATTAAAACATACTGGGATATTTTTTCTGCATAATCATTTGCCAGATGGTCAGCATAAATTGAATAAGATATTCTATATATAGGTTTGCCAGCAATTGGCTGGGTCTGAAATTCCTTTGCCCGATATTTTGAAGAGAAAAACTGGGGCATGAAGACACTAAACTAAGAGCTACACAAACATGGGTGCTGCAGATGCATCATGTCCATTACAGTGGACTACACAAGGTAGATTCTTAAGACAGCTGAGTAATTGTTCAAAACACTAGAGTAGCAATGCTACTTCTCTGTGGCTGCGCCCTCCTTATGAAACGAACTCCCCCTTAAATTTGGACCATTATTGACCTCCGAGCTTTCCGACGTGCATTGAAAACCCATCTTTTCCAGCTAGCCGGCCTGGCCTGATACCTCAGGGTTATTTTTAATTTGTTAGTTGTAATTTTAAAATTTAATTCATTTTAATCCTTAATTTTAATACTAAACTAATGTGATTTTAAATTGTCAGCTCTATATAATCATTTTAATTGGTTTTTAGATTATTTTCTATGTATGTTTTTTACCTGTTGTACACCGCCCCGAGTCCCTTGGGAGAGGGGGCGGTATATAAATTTTGAAATTAAATTACTTATCAGGGGCTAGCTTTTCTGGACAACTAATATGCATGGTGTAACTATCGCTAGAGGATTACCACATATAAAAGCCACCTGAAACTATACTTTACCTTTCCCTAAGCTGATCCCTAGTATAGAATGCAATGGCCAGCTGGTTATCGATATATATTTTTGAAAGAAAAAGCAGCCCTCCCAGCATGCTATCAACATAGCTTTAACTATAAGGTGTTCTTATCATATACATTTCTATTATGAAATTAATTTTATTTTAGTTAATATATAAAATTTAAACTACAAAATGTGTTTTAATTAAGTGAAAAAAAGCATTGTCAATAGCACTTACTGCTTCTCCCCCATTTGTTTTGTCAAGAAGGTAGCTTCCATTTCTATTATTTGCCGTTTCATCTTAATTCAGTTGTATACAATATACAAGTCTACTAATCCATGCTTCTGTAAAAAACAGAAAAGCCCATTTTTGGAAATTGTGTTATTTTAAAGAAACAAGTCAACTTTAGACATCTTAAGAAATATTAGGATAGTGGAAAGAAAGAACTTGTGTTCCTTTACATCCAGATTTAAATGGTAATGAAATAGGAGTGGTGGCTAATAGCAGAATATACCCGAGAACAAGTACCTGCCCGAGCTGATGGCCTTTTGTATCTTGGAACATAATTTGTAAGTAGAGACTATTTTTTTCTCGAAAAAAATTTTGTAAGTTGAAATTTTTGTAACTAGAGGTCTTTGTAAGTAGAGGTACCACTGTATGCTTGTTAACTATTAGAAAACAGCAGTTTGCTTTCTCTACTTTGAAAGTTACCACTAGATGGCAATAGTTGATCGAACTGAACATATTTTACCAGAAACTGCATCTAGACATCACAAAAGAAATTGTGTTTAAAATACTGCATCTTTATAGAATTACGACAATGTATAAAACAAGTGACAGAAATTTTAAGATGCAACTTTATGCCCTTTCTCAAAGGTAGGGGCTTAATCTGAAATTAGAAGCATGCAATTATTGCCTGGTGATCTATAGCCTCTTCCTGTGTTCTAAATTTGCAAATTACACATGATCATTTGATAAACTACCAGCAACCCTTGTATTTTGTTGTCATAAAGCATTTTTACTCAGGTGAAGAAGCCAAGTACACCCCATCTTCGATATTTCTTTTAATGCATGTGAACACATTAGTACTTTTATTTTCAAACAATAAAGATGGATTAATTGAACAAAGAATCCTATGAAAAATTGTCTGCAATTTATTCAGCAATGTGTGTGTGTATGCACCTTTTGTAGAAAAAGTACACCCATTTGCTTTGCCCTTTTCCTAATTCACCAGGCAGACTTCAGCTATGCAATGTCTTAAGGGTTTTTTCCACATACGAAGTCCATTTTGTATCATCTCACAGGGTTTTGATGAAATTTAGATTCAGCTTTGATTTACCCATCCCAGAACCCTCCACTTTCTCCCCATCCATTCCTTGAAGGGTTTACTAGAATTAGGGTCATTGTCTTGGAGCAAGGTCCACTTCTAGTTGAACTTCAATCTTCTACAACACAGGTATCAAACTTGCCACATCATGTGAAGTTTCAGAACTCTTCCCCTTTGGGGAGCTAGGGTGGGCATGACCTAGGTGACACATCCAGTCCACCAGTTTAACCGTTTCACATTTTCAAGCATTCTAGTAAACTAAAGCAGAAATTCTATGCTGCACTGCCCGGTTGATGCAGTAAAGCAGCCCCAAATCATAACATTTCCACCAACATTTTAATTAATATCAGGTTTTTCTGGTGAAATGGCTCTCTTTATAGAGTTCACCAAATGTCTTCTAGTACCATGGCTAAATATCTCTTCCTTGATGTCCAGAACACGTTGTTTCAGAAGGCCTGGTCTATGTCTAGATATTCATGAGCAAACATGTTGTTCTGGTGTTTTCTGGACAGTCAAGGTTTCTTTCTGATACACCTCCATGAAGATCTCATTTGTGCAGGTTCCAGTAGTAAACTCATATACTTTGATGTCAATAATGACAAGACTTGCATATAGATCATGTGATAATTCTGGGAATCTTAAGAGACTTCTTTGAGCAAGCATTCTACTCTTCGGTTTAAGTTTTTAAGATTTAAGGTTTTATTTGATTTATATATCGCCCCCTCCCCCTAGGGACTGGGGCGGTGCACAGCCAATAAAAACATAGATACAGTAACAATTTAAAAACCTATTAAAATTATTAGATAAAGGCTGTCCCTTTGGCGGAACTCACTGAGCCAGCCTAGCCAAATTGGCAGTCGTTTGAAATCTTCTCCACTTGATTATTTTCTGAATAATTGCTATCCAATTATTTGGTGCTTTTTAAATCCCAGACTCAGAAACATTTAATCATTGGAAAGATTTTTCAATATAGATACAAAAATCCCACACACGAGTAAATTTAACTAAACGTGAGACTTTAGTTTATTTATTTTATTATTTATTAATCAAATTTATATACCGCCCCCTCTCCCTAAGGACTGGGGCGGTTAACAGCCGATAAAAACACAGAATAGAAAATACAAAATACAATTAAAAATCAATTAAAATAATTAAATGAAGGCCAATTTAAAATAACATTTTAAAATACGATTTAAGAATTAAAACAAAACCCACAATTTAAAACAGATTAAATATAAAATTTAATTTAAATTTTAAAGTAAGATAGTAAGATAGGTTCCTCCTAAACTCACTCTATAGACAATACTAACAGACTTCCCAGAACATATTTAGCCACAAACCATGGTTTGGCAGTTTATTGTATGGGCGTAACAAATGTAGAATTTAGAAATGGATGTTTTAGTATTCCAAGGTTTGTAAAAGAATACCAAAAACAAAAGATGATGAAACCCAATTTACAGGTAACCATTTTTTGTTTAGTATCCCTCAATTCTTAAGAAAAAACATCCAAGCTGGAAGGCTGATATATTAAATTTATGACTTGGGGCTTTGCAGTACACTGGATATGAAGGGGTAAGTGATTCAGAGTATGTAGGGCACTCACACTGCACCTGTCAGCAAGTACTTAAGACATGTTTAAGGAAATGCTGACAGGTGAGTTATGTGCACCCCAAATCACTTTGAATCCAGATCATTGCACAGCCTTTTATGTACTTGCATTAATCAAAGCCAGTGCAAGTAATCATTTATTTTACCTGAAGCTATTCCTGCAATATTTACAATTACACCATTCAAAAGCATCTCCAGAGCTATCATTTGTTCTAAATGGGTTTGTACATTATAAATTAAGACAGCATAGTTCAGTTTCTTTAAACTCTGGTAAGCAAGCCTTTCAAAACTTGGTGGCACTAAATCATTTATCCCATTGTTAACTACTGGGAAGAAATGAGAATCAGGGAAAAAATAATATAGGCCGGTTTTTCTGCCCCCCCCCCTCGGTTTTCCCCAACTATCATGGAAATGTAATTTCAGAATTTCCAGTGCTGTTACCAGAACAGAAGCCAAGAATCCACCCCTTTTTTAAACTAGTCTTCCTTGCAGCATATACCTAATGTACTTGCAGCATATTCCTAATGTACTTTGGTGTCTCCTTACCAATTCAAAAGTACATCTAGAAATCTCCTGAAAATACAAGAAAAAGCTTTTTGTTAATGAAGTCCTCCACTTCACCTAGAAAGGGAGGGGAGAGAGAAGACAAAAACAATCATTTCATTATCTAAACAGGGTGAAAATGCAAGCCCCACAATACATTGGTAAAAATTTACTAAACTTGTATGCCCTTCGGAGGGATCATAAAAACAAGAGTAAAACCTAAAAAGCTGAAGCGAAAGGTTTTCACAATACTTTCCCAGGCCCTCAAGTCGTCTGAAAGATGATCCAATATTGGTGTGGGGGACGACTAAGTAATCAACATCACCAGCCAGGATGTATGTGGCGTTTCCTCAAATCATCCAGAGGTCATGCTTGTCCCAAAAGTGCATTTTCAAAAAAGGCAACTAGGCTTTTTTTTTTGCTTGAAGACTCTTCAGTGAGTCGAGGAAGCTTCTTGCATGAGAAGCGAAACTTCAAGCAAAAAAAAGATAACCAAGTCCAGTTGTCTTTCTGAAAAAGCACTTTTGGGACTCACACCCAGGATGCAAGTACGTCCATTGGACGCGGCCCACACTTAAATTTATTTTTTTGCTTTTCTCCCTGCGTTGCTGTCATGAGGGCCCCATTCGCCCCCTAACGATTGTTAAACCGTCGTCGCCTTGCCGGGAATGCCTAACACCACAGCGCTCGCTTGGACGACACGCAGCTCCCCGTTTTCTCTTCCTCGGGTCCTCAGGAGCTCCCAGCTTGGGTGTGTCCGGACGACGCCCGCCGCTCACCCCACTACTCAGGGGCGAGCGGCACAGGAGGCGCCGGCCGCTTTTGCTTTCCCGCCCCTGCCCCTCCTCCGCCCTTCGGTCAGAGCCGCCGCCCTCGAGGCGGGCAGGGCCGAACCCTTCACGACAGCACTGGCGCGGACCAGGCTGACCGCGGCCTCGAGCGAGGGCGGCGGGGGCACCTCAGTGCCCAAGACGGAGAAAAGGGAGGGGAAACCGACGCGTGGCCGGCCAGCGGAGGAGGTTTCCCCCGAATCGCTGACGTTTCTTTCGGACTGTGGGTTCGCTGAAAGTCAGCGAGTAAAACAGCGAACGAGGCTGGACGCCGTCGAACTCGACGACGAGTTAGGGTTAGAAAAGCAGGAGAACCTCCAACCGCCGCCGCCGCCCGCTCGCCGCCGGAGTTTAAATAGTCTCCCTCCGAAGCGCCCCATTGGCCAGCGAGCGAAGACGACTTGTTTCTCATTGGTGCGAGGAAGGTGACGACCTCAGGTTTTTCCTCTCCCTCGTGTGCTTTTTTTTTTTTTTAAATAACGGAACGTGCCCGGCCTTGATTTTTTTTTTTTTTCTCTGCAGGGCGTGCTGGTTGGAAAATCCCGGGTTTGGGTTTGCAAATATTAAAGTTGCCAAGGCTGCAACCTCGTGCTTTAAATCGCGGGAGGCGCGTGTTAATCTGCGGTAGACGCAAACCGCTTTTTTCCGACTAACACATTTTTTTTAAAGCATAACCTTTTTGTCTCAAGTGGCTTTTTTTCATTATTGATGCAATGCAGCACAATGTAATATAATGCAATGCAGCACAACGTATTGCGATGCACTGCTGGGCTCTGCATTTTTATACAGTGCGCTGTTATGCTCTGCATTACTGTGCAATGCACTGCTATGTTCTGCATTGCTATGCTCTGCACTTATATGCTATGCAATGCTAATGCATTGCTGTGCTATGCATTGCTATGCTAAAAACATCTATGCAATGCACTGCTATGCAAATGCTTTAAAAATTGTTCCTAGTTCATTAAAAGAACAATTAACTGGTTGATAATGTATGAATATACACTAGAATGATAATGTGAGAATTTATATAAACTGTAA
>JAEANM010029472.1:0-10175 GCA_017656035.1 Myanophis thanlyinensis | reverse complement strand
AGAAGGATGATGGAGATGGAGCTGCCAGGCAAGAGGTCAAGAGGAAGGCCAAAGAGGAGATATATGGATGTGTTAAAGGAGGACGAAGTTAATTGGGTCAAGGGTGGAAGATGCCAAGGGTGGAAGATGCCAAGGGTCGAAACAGATGATTCGCTGTGGCAACCCCTAATGGGAACAGACGAAAGAAGAAGGTATCTTCTCAACTTAGCAATGACATCGCAGCTGCCTTAATAGGTCAAACCAAAACCAAGAGGCTTTTGTTTCAGCATGAGTCAGTCCTGTGCACCACATTTTAGGAAGGATATTGGGAAATGTGGGGGGTGGTCTTTCCAGGGGAGAGCAAGTAAGGTAAGATGGGGCCCAAAGAGCAGTGGTCGGGGACTTTGGATGTGTTTAGCCTGTGGATTGCACTGGGGTGGCTGAATGCAGGGACCGGCTTCATGGGGGCTGAAGGGCCTTCGATTGGGGGATTCCTGCATTGACACCAGGGAAAAGCCTAGTGATCTCCAAGGTCACTCCCACGCTGTGGATCTGTGAAGGGTATTCCCACCCACCCACCCCCGTGTCTCAGGGCCAAGGTCAGCAGAACAGGGGGGCTCATATGCACCTTCCTTGAAGGCTGATCTCTGCCCTTGGGATCCCTTCAGAAGGGAGGAGGCAGCACCCCTGGTTATGCCTGGCAGCCCCAGGTGTTGAACCTGTGCACAGAGGCCAATCCGTGGATGGGGAGGGGGCAGGGGAGCCGATGGCCCACTTCCTGGCACGTCTCCTTGTACGGGTCCAGAATCACCATGTTTGGGAGTGCAGCATTCCCCTGCCTCTCTGCCAGCAGATAGATGCGTCCATTGGCCGAGCTGCAGCCTTGAAAGAACTTCTGAGCTAGGCCATCATCCTCCACTGGGGTCCACTCATCGGTGCAGACGTCGAAGCGGAAGGCCCCACCTCCGATGGTATAGAGGGCCCCATTCAAGGTTGCCACACAGACGTCATACCTGAAGGGAAGAGAAAGGCGGGGGGGGGGGGAAATGGAGTCACCCCACAAAAAATGCTGCTCTCTGCAGCTAGTTGGACATATTAATGGAGCTCCCTTCCCCCACAAAAGAGCTCCCCCCGGGGCCAGAGTGGCCAGCAGCTGAACAACTCAGTTCTGTGGAGAAGCTGTATTGGGATGTTCCACATCTGAGGCGCCCATTGGGGTGGCCTTTCAAACAGTAGTTTCATCTACCCGAAACCCGCACGAATAAGGAATCTCTCTCCAAAATGGCACATCTGATGAAGGGCAGAAATGGCCCCCTTTTGCCCCGGCCTCTCCACTTCCTTGGCCACACAAGACACCAGGGAACCACTAAGTCCTCCACTCTCCACAGCCCACCCCCTCCTCCAAAGGCCCCAGGAAAGCAGGCACAGCCTCACCTTGGCAGCGGTGAGAAAGAAACAACATCCCACATGTCCGTCTCTATGTCCAGCCGCTGAACTGCCCGGCAGACATCCCCATTCTCATCCAGGCCACAGACCACGTAGATCCGCGTCCCCACACTGGTGGCTCCAGCTCGTTCCACGGGGTGGATCATGGGACTCGTGGGCTTCCAGGAGGAGTCCGCCAGGGCAAGGCGCTCAACGCTTGGGGTGATACCCTCCAGGGTGCTACCCCCCATTACATATAGGTGGAAGCCAACCCCCACTGCGCAGTGGCTGTCACGAGCCTCCTTCATGGCTGGCCCCTCCAGCCAGCTGTCATCCCAGCTGTTGTAGATCCACACCCAGTCCACGGGCGCCCAGAAAAACTCCTCCCGGAAGTTCCCTCCCGTGATGAAGAGGAGGTTGCCTGCAGAAAGAGCACAGGGAAAAGAGGGGCTCTATGGCCAGAGAAGGCCAGCACTTTGCTCCTGGTTGGTGAAAGAAAAGGATGGGTGAGCAGCTCCCTTGCCCTCCTCCCTAGGACTCTCAGCACCAGCACAGCACCGGGCAGATTCACAGCAGCACCTTGTTGAGCATCCTAAAGTGGGGCTGGCCGACTGCCACCCACCAAGGGGGAGGAGCATGTGCACTGCCTGGGGCCAAGGCAAACCCCGGTGGCAGCTTTCACCCAAGGACTGGTGTCTCAAGGTTGTAGGCAGCCTCAGAGCCATCTGTTCCCTATTCGGCCATGACACCAATGGCCTCTCAAAGGGCTTCGAACTCAGTCACTCTGACAATAAAAGGGAAACCGACCCACCTACTCCAATTTCTCCAGGCCCCACTCTGGCCAGCCACCTGGTGCTCGGAAGTGAGTGAGCTCCCTGGGCAGAGCAACTGCCCAGTGCATTCAGAAGACTCTCACCTGTGCACTTTCTAGTTTGCAGCCCATCCAGACTTGGAGTCGAGCTCCGGATTCAAATCCCAGCTCCCACTTCCTTCCAATTCCTGCCTGGGCATTGGGAAGGGAGACCAAAGGCCCAGCAACTGCAATGCAAGGAACCCGCCCCAGGGAGGAGCGCCAAAGAGACTTACTGATTACAGTGGAGCTCTGGTGAGGGGGCTTTGAGAGAGTAGAGCAAGCCAGGAGCTGCTTTGGCAGTTCTTCTCCCCCCACTTCTCCCCAGCCCGGTTATGGGGCTGCAGCCGAAAAGCCCACCCACCTCCCCCACCTGAGGGAAGGAGCATTACCCACGACAGCCACAGCATATTGGGTGAGGTTTTTGCGTTTGAGTGGTGAGCAGGCCTGCCACGCTCCCGTCTTGGGCAGGAAATGGAAGAGCTCCTGCTGCTCTTGGTCGCGTTTTCCAGCCATCACAAAGAGAGTTTCATAGCTCCGGCTCGCACAGGGGGCCTGGGCAGCATCCTGCCAGTTGGGGGGTGGGAAGCGGTCTAGCTCCTTCAACAGCTGAGCCGGAGCATCCAGCCTGGGGCACTGGCTGCGTTTCACCAGGAGCCCAAGGAAGGGGAGGCTGAGGAAGGGGACCCGCACCAAGCCCACCAGCTCAAGGAAATCCTTGGCCCGCCGGGGCAGGTCGGCCACCACCCACTGCATCACCGTGTCGAAGACCACATCCTCGTGAGCCACAAAGAGCTCGTCGCTCTGCAGCAGCTCCATCAGAGTCGTCTTGGGCAGCTCCTCAACCTCGTCATGAGTTACCACATCGGCCCAGTGGCTGAGGGCCACGTTGAGGGCAGCAGAGCCGAGTGCTGTGCAGGCAAAATGCTGTGCGTAGGCCCAGAGGCTGAGGCAGTTGGAGACGTGCAACTCCCTTTCCAGAAAGGTCTCACAACGCCTCTTGGCAGCCTCCAGCCTCAGGAAGTCGGCTGTCTGCAGAAGGCTGGTGACATTGCCAGGAGTGATGTCGAGGCTGCCTGTCCGGGTGAAGTCCAGAAGTGCCTGGAAGGGCTCCAACTCAACCCCCTGGATCCGGATGTGCCGCTCTGTGCACTCCCGGGTGCCACCAAAGAACATGGCCTCAAAATAGCTGCTGTGGCGGGCCAGGGCCCACCGGTTGACCGGGAAGCACTTTCCCTCCACTTCCAGGACTGTGTCACACTCGGGACTGGCCTGAACTGCTGCACATGCAGATGTATCCATGCTGGCTTGTTCAGCATGGATCCGTCCGTTCAGCTGACTGGCTGAAGAAGCTGAACCCAGAATAAAATACCCTCCTGTGCTGTGACCTTGGCTCCCATTCAAACCGTGGTGAAAAGCCAGCAGAGCAGCTGCTAGGCCCGATATAGACATAACTCCAACCCTAAAAATAGAGACCAGCTTCCTTTTCCCCGGGGACCTGTGTCACAATCATTCCTCCCCACTTGCTGCCTGGTGGCAACCTTGTTTGCCTATCTGCCTGGAGCAAGCATGACTGTTTTGATACAAAAGGAGGAGGAACACCAATTCTGGGGTTAGAAATGGCAACACCAGGTAACCAGTGGGAAGCTGGTTTGGTATGGGTGGGGGGAGATGCAGGCTGAGAAACCATCAGTTCCAATCCTGCCTTAGGCATGAGTGTTGGCTGGATGACTTTTGCACCACTCTTTTTCTCTGACCCCACAGCCCACCTCACAGGGCTATTATGGGGAGAGGAGAAGAGGGAGGCGGCAGGAGTATCAAGAATGTTAGCCACCTTAAGCTGCATAATACAATAGTAGGATGAAATGTTAGTAATGCTCACTGTCCAGAGTCTTTGACCCTTACCTAAACATTGCAACGAACTTTCAAAAGACTTAACCTTACCAGGAATAATGGGCTGGACTGTGCTGGGAGGCTGTATCTCCCTTTGGAGAAACAAGTCGGCCATGGAGATCAAACTGCCCAGAGAACTATTTTTGACTAAGACCGATTGACATTTGTATTATCTTCCTTTTTAACATCCTTGTCTTTTGTGATTAAGCCTCCTTGGTGCTACAAGTTTGCCCTCCATTATAAAATTCCTAAAATTAGGAAATCTTTTATGCAGCATTGGAGCAGTCGGCAATCTTAAGACCCTATAGGAGCCTAGAGTGGATTTTAAAGCTTTATTTTAGCAATACATGCACCTCATTTTTGCTCTCATTCAGACCACAGATCTTTCATATCAACGACAAAATGGCCAAGATGAACTTCAATGGAAATTGGAAGATGAGATTTCAGATTTTTCTTCCCTCAGGCTTTTACTCAGCAAATTCATCCATTTTACTGATTGTCCATTAAGTGCTCTTAATCCTCAACACGTTCATCATCATGACCATAATATGGTATTAAGTACAAAAAAATTTAGTCAAAAATTATCCCTCTATGAGTTGGCTTGGAAAATCTTGCATTCTGATATACACAATTGTTATCATACCTTTTACTTTTCCAACAACTGCAGCCAGTGGTTTTTTTTTTCCCTTTTCAAACCCAGTTTTTCACCACAACTCTGTGACTGGCATACAAGCCCTTGCTTGCCCGACTCTAACATAGAAACACAGCTTGCCCAGAGAGAGGCGAGCAGTTGGAAAAGAGAGATCAGTCTTCCTAAGACAGGGGTGTCAAACTCACACTGGCATCACATGACATTCCCCTTCACTAAACCGGGCATGGGCGTGGCCAGTGCGTGACACGTCTGGCCTAGGATGCAAAGGGAATAATTACCTTCTTGCTGTGGATCAAATTCTAGCCCAACAAGCAAAGCTG
Source organism: Myanophis thanlyinensis (assembly GCA_017656035.1). Lineage (NCBI taxonomy): Eukaryota > Metazoa > Chordata > Lepidosauria > Squamata > Homalopsidae > Myanophis > Myanophis thanlyinensis. The sequence continues at coordinate 5,056 of JAEANM010029472.1, read as the reverse complement.
GACAGTTTGTTACCAAGCAAGCAGATGCAGACCAGGTTCAATATTCTATCCCAGGAATCATTTGGAAGAAAATAGCTGTTGTGCCTCAAACCCAGCATACCATTTAAATTGACATTGTTTATCAATTTTTCTCAATGTGCACTACCCGTTGAGTTTTCACATTCCCCTAAATTCAACTTGTGAGAAGATTCAGGACGTGTTTTATATGTCAAATAATAAACTTTCCTCCTTCAGTGATGAAACGATGAATGCCGACAAACTATACAAATTTTATCACCTTTTTTCCCCACAACTAAATGTTCACATGGCTGCTGTTTAAGTGTCCTAGATGCCTTCCTGAGAAAACAACACAGAGTTATCAGCAAAGGTGAAGGCCCGAGGACACAGGACCAAACCAGGGAGCAATCACATTGTTTATCCAAAGATTAAAGGAACAGGAACCAACAAGAACAGTCTGCCATATTTTACCAAACCTTCCAACGTGCTTGGTCAATTGTTTACAGCAGAAAGACAGTCCAAGCCCACCGCAGACAAAAGACATCATCGCCTTCCAAGAATATTTCCTGGCCCACAAACAGTGTCACCCAGAATAAGAAAAAATGTTATATAAGGTCCTCCTCCCATACAAAACAAGCATAAAAAATGATTTCGCCTGCAAATGTGGCTCCTTTCCAGAAGCTGCATTCCGCTGCATTCCTAAGGTTCGAGCCACAGACCGGTTAGCCATCTTGCTGCTGAATGAAGGGGTTCGGAATGGCTTCCATCCCGTCCTGCGGGCAGATGAGGACCACGGAGGTCCCTCTGCAGACCACCAGGCCCAGCTGGCGGGTGTCCTCTGTGAGTTTGTACTGGTCATCCGGATCTGAAGATGGGGGGAGGGAGGCGAATCAGAAAGCACTATATATAGGTAGGCAGGTAGGCAGATGCCAGGCCAGGGTCCCTCTTCCCCCCCCCCCCCCGGAAAATGCCTCTGACGCCAGGTGGGAGAGCAGGAACCCGCCAAACCCCCCCCCCCTGATGAGGTTACCTAGCTGGGTCATGAAACGTCCGCGAGCAAAGGCCCCCTCCCCTCCCCTCCCCACCGAGGCCAGAGAGCGCCCAGGACCCCCGCCCCCGCATGGGGAGAGCCGGGGCCCCGCCCGGGGAGAGGGAGGGAGGGCTTCGGGCACCCACCTCTCATGTACTCGATGGTGCCGTCCAGCACCAGGTTGAGTAGCGGGTCGAAGCCTTTCAGGACGCCGCTGGCTGTGGGGAGAGAAAGGGAGAAATGCCCGGTACCCTCTGAGCGATTGCAGGACGCCCTTCCCTTCCCCACCCCCGGCAGCCCCCGCCGCTCACCTTCCCGGCCGCCCTGGAACTTCACGCGGATGGTCTTGTCAATGTACTTGGAGAGGTCCAAGATGCTCTCCTTCTTCTTCTTCTCCTTGTCCTGCGCGAGGGAGGGAGGGAGGGAGGGAGAAGGACGTCAAGATCCGCTCGCCGCCACCCTCACCCGCCACCCACCACCCACCACCCGCCGCTCACCGCCATCTTGTTCTCGCCGGGGATCCCGCGCCCGGGGCCCTCGTGGCGTCACTTCCGCACTGTCGCCTCTTCTCCAATTAGCAGCAGGGAGCGCGATCACGTGAACGGCGGGCGCCTCCGCGGGCCACCGAGACTTCCGGGTCTGTCGCGCGAGGCTCTCGGGGCGACCCCCGTTCCCGGTCCGGCGCCGAGGCGAGGCTCAAGAGGGGCTCCAGGGCCGCCCCGCCACGGTCTCCCCGGGAGGCCCCTCCGGCCGCGAAGAGGCGAAACTCCCCGGCCGGCGGGGAGGAACTTCCGGGGTTGCTAAGTAACGGGCGTCCGCTTCCTGCCTGGGGCGACCCGCTGCTCTCGCCGCCGCCGCCGCCGCGGGAGAAGGAGAGGGAGAGAGAGAGAGAGAGAGGAGGAAGAGGAGGGAGGCGGCCATGGCGGCTGGCGGGCCGCGCGGGTGGGTGCTGGCGCTGCTGCTCGCCCAGGTGAGCGCCCCCGGGAAGGGCCGCAGGGGAGGGGAGGGGAGGGGAGGCCTGGCCGGACGGAGGGTCGGTCGGCCGGCGGGCGGGCGGGGTCCCCGAGCTGTCCCACTGCTCTGCCTCTCGCCAGGTCTCCGGCGAGTTCGGCGTGGTCCGCGTCTTCCCGGAGAAGGGCGGTGGCGGCGGCGGCAAGGACTACTGCATCCTCTTCAACTCGCAGTGGGCCCACCTGCCCCACGACCTGGGCAAGGCGGTGAGTGCCTCGGCGGGGGAGGGCGGCCTGGCTGGCTGGCTGGCTGGCTGGCTAACGAAAGGGCTCCTTCCCTCCCCCCCCCCCCCCCAGTCGCTGCTGTCGCTGCAGGACCAGACGGTGTCGGCCTTGTGCGCGGCCTCGGAGGTGCCCGAGGGAGGCTTCGGCAACGCGGTGCCCATGGTGATGCGGGGCAACTGCACCTTCTACGAGAAGGTTCGCCTGGCGCAGGTGAACGGCGCCCGGGGGCTGCTGATCGTCAGCAAGGAGAGGCTGGTGAGTCCGCTGGCCAGGAGACCCCACACGGCCCCCCTGCCCCCTCCCCCGCCGCCAGCGAAGTAAGGGGGTGTTGCCCTCCTTTTCCTGTTTTCCCTTTTGTGATCTTCATTAAGGCAATGTTTTCACCAAGATGAAAGATGAATCGGGATAGAAAAAAGAAAGCAAGAAAGTGTTGGAGCATCAGAAAATAAAAAGAAGGCAAAAGCTAATACAGAAGCCACGTGGCCCTTCTCCCCTATTTGGCCCCAAAGAATTAGAATCGGGTCTTTAAGTGTTTTTTATCAGGGTGACCTGGTCTACCCGGTTATGTGGTGGTGCGTATGGCTTCCGTTTTCGCCTTTCAGCTCCAATCCAGGAGCCTTTGCAGGCAATCATTTTCTCAACAAACTATTTTTGTGTTGAATTTATGTTTTACCGACAAAGAAACAAAGGGAGACTCTAGTCTCCCATTATTTCTTTGTCGGTAAAACATAAATTCAACACATTGCTTCATTAGTACGTTCAGAAATCATCTCTTTGTTTTTAGCTGCTAGTAGCATGAAGTCCATAAAAGGTTTACAGTCTTTTATAACAGTAGCTGTTGTTCTCTCCCGGATCAAACTTCAGTTCAGCCATTTCTGCAAGTTCTGCCCTGGTCACAACCTATTCGTGAAGGTTTAAGGTGATTCTGTATTGCCCTTTTCATTGGTCTCCCCATGGCCTTGTGTTCCTAAATGCACACATCCTGTAACAATTTCAGCATCTTCAAATCTCCCTTTGGTGACTGTATAGGTTGAACAAAGCTGCTCTGATGCTTGTTAAATAGATGCTGGTGAGTTTAGATTTCAGGCTACAGAAATTGAGTTGATGTTTCTTAGGTGGTGTATTTAGGTGCTGCTTTCATTTCTTCTCATCAGGTGCCCCCCGCCGGTAACCAGAGTCAGTATGAGGAAATTGATATCCCAGTGGCCCTGCTCAGCTATGCAGATATGTTGGACATAGGACAGGTGAGCCATCCCCATATTTGTGTATTCTTCCACATATTCAAGTATGAGGTGCTTCTAGATAAAATGTTGGGGAAACTGAAAATCAGAATTATTTTTCTAATGAAAATAACACTGACCATTTAATTGATAAATGTTTAGTAAATTGTGGAACACACCCACAAGCAGGAAAGAGTAGTGCTTAAAATAGCACATGCATGCATATATATGACCTAGACCTGCATACCTGCACCTGTGAAAATCTACGAAAACACACACACACACACATGTTTTTGTAGATTTTCACGCATATATATATGTGCATGCAGGTCTAGGTCTGTTCGGGTCTTTTCCCGTGTAAGTTTGAAAATATCTTCGCAACGTTTCGGCGAGGTCCCACTCATCATCTTCAGGCTGGTGCCTTCTGCTTCGTGCCAGGGCAAGAAGTGTGACTGGAGCTGCTGTCTCTCTATAAATACTGGTGGGAGGGCGTGGTGTGCTAGACTGGTTGGCTGCTTCTTGATTAGTTGATGGAGTTAATGTTGGTATAATGGGCTGTGTGATGGCCTTGTGAATTCTTTTGTTGTGTCCTTTATAGAGAGACAGAACATTAGAACATTTAAGCCCCCCTCCTGCGTTCCCTGGGTGAGATCTGCTGCCCCCTCCCCACTTTCACCTGATCTTGCATAAGAGCCTGAAGAGCAGCATCTGCTAGCTGGCCTGGAGCCTCAAGGGGGGACTGATGGATAAGTGGCAGATCCCACCTTCCCTCCATGCATTTGGCTCAATCTCCTTCCATCATTTAGTCATAACTTGTATTTTTATTTTGTGTGTGTGTGTGTGTGTGTAGATACACACAAACACTGTGCACAATTATTAGATAAATTGTATTTTGGAGGATTAATGTTATCATTGAACATCTACTGTGCTTTCGGTCAATCCAAAATGTTAATAAATTTCAAACCTCAATATTTAAGAAAGTAAAAATGAGTTTTTGGCTTTCTTAGAATATCTGGGTGTGCATAATAATTAAAATGCAATAAAAAATAAAATTGCCCATCTCATTTATTTGCATCTATTAAAGTGAGAATAATAAGCAATCCAAAATGTACAAATAAGCATTTCTGACATTTCAGAACAAAAAAGTGACTAATACAGCCACTCTTTTCAATAGCAGTCATAAGCCTTCCATTCATGGAGTTGAATGTACAGTTTCATGATGGTGATCAATCCTTTTGCACAGCAACCATCACAGCCTCCCAGACACTGTTCAGAGAGGTACACTGTTTTCCTTCACTGTAAATCTCCCACTTAAGAAGGGCCCACGAGTTCTTGTTTTATTATTATAAAGTTTTTTATTTTTGAAACAAACATACAAAAGACATATACAACATAAAAAACATATCAAACTAAAGAAGAGTCATCCCGTTCTATACTTACAGTGTATCAGTTGGTTACAAAAAACAATATTTTTGTGCTATTCTTCCATACTCTTCCTTTATAATTATATTCTAGTTCATCATTTTATTTATCTTAATATGTATACATATCTATTATTTATTCTTTTGACTAGT
>JAEANM010029471.1:0-10176 GCA_017656035.1 Myanophis thanlyinensis | reverse complement strand
CAAACAGGATTGATATACCATTCCAGACAAATGGCTGTCCTGTCTCATTTTAAAAGCCTCCAGTGATGAAGCATCCATAATAGAATTCTTTATTCTTTATTAGCCAAGTGTGATTGGACACACAAGGAATTTGGTGCATATGCTGTCAGTGTACATAAAAGGAAATGGTACATTCATCAGGAATCATAAGATACAACAATTTCTGAAGGCAAGCTTTTCTACTGGTTAATTGTTCTCACTGTTAGAAAATTTTCCTCAGTTCTATGTTACTTCTCTCCTTGAAATTGAAATAAAAACCAAGGCATATAACAGCTTTCTGCAAAATCTGATTGAGGAATTTTGCTTTTTTTTCCCCCTATCTAGGTGGAACCCAACGCTTATCACGCTACATTGGCCTTGGCCTTGCCAAAGAGCTCATTTTCACTGGCAGACAGATTGATGGGCAAGAGGCTTTCTCCATGGGGCTACTTAATCACACAGTACCACAGAATGAGGAAGGGGATGCAGCATATCAAAAGGCATTGGCTTTAGCTGAAGAAATAGTTCCTCAGGTTAGTGTGTTCTTCACCCTCCTCTTTATATTGCTGGAGAATCAATATGTTGCTGCTTTTTAAAAAATATAGTACTTTTTATTATTCTGTAAAGTTCTAAAACCAAGTGAAATCTTGAATTCAACCTGTCTCAAATATTTATATATTTCTTGGTGACAAAGAACACTTTTTGGTTTAGAAGACACCACATCCATTTATAAATTAACTCGATTCCCATAAATCCTGAATAAACAGTAATGATTTGGCTTTACTGCACCAAAATATATATACTGTACTTTGCTATTCCTGTTTCAGTGATTATACCTAGGTGAATCAAAAGAACATAGAAGATAAACTACCTTTTCATTTGTCTCTATGAGAATTTATATATCTGAGGTCATTGCCTTATGGTGTAAAGAGACTTACATAAGCAAAGTATTTTTTATATGTCAGTTCCACATAAAGTATTTCCACTGAAATAACTCTCAAATGACTTGAAATGTAAAGTTGCTCTGTGCTAAAGAAGCCCTTCCCTAATTTGTGCAGTATCTTTCTTGACATAGTTGTTCTTTGGGTTATCTTATTTTTAGAACACCGACATTTTTTCAAAACACAGTATGTAAAGCTAATTATAATTTGATTTCATTATCATTGTAATACAAGTTTTCTTTTCAATGTCAGCAGATCCTTAAATTGACTTTACAGTCCATTTCTTTATTTTTCCTCCCTCTCTTCCCACTTCTCCAAGGCAAGCATTGTTGAAGCTGGAATTTTGACCAGACTGCTTGAATAAAAAAAAAGTCTCCTTAAATTGGGTTCATATCTATGTGGGGATTTTTTTTAATGATAATACGAAATTGGTTTGCCATTGTCTTCTTTTTGGATAGTACTCTAAAGTTTCCAATTTAGTTTACGACTCTGGGATTACCACAGTTTCAACTTTGTTTGGCATCAGGAGTCTTGACAATCTTGTTTTTATGAAGTAAAACTAAAAAAGACTTCCTCAAAACTCCTGATGCCTCCCTGAATAGTGTATGACTATATGTTCTGCAAATTCAAAGTATCTTCTGTTTTTTAAGGCATTTATGCAATATACCAGAGGCAGTCTTGTAGTTACTCTCCCTATTGTGAAAATGATGTATTGCAATCTGTAACACTTGTTGATTATGAGTTCCTTTATGAGGCATTTTGTCCAGACTAGTTCTGTGTGGGATTCAATTAATGGGGTGTGTGTATGTGCATTGTGACATGCAAACAAACAAGTTTCTAATAAAAAAATGTTTCTTTTCTTTTCGAAGGCTCCAATAGCTGTGAGACTGGGTAAATTGGCTATAAACAAAGGGATTGAGGTAATGATTTATTACAAGATTCTTCAATTTATATTTAAGATTCCACAGAAAGGTAGAGAAATAATGTTCCAAAAAGACCCACATTTTATCAGAGCTTCCACATCTAAACCGCATAAATTAAGTTGGCTAATATCATAGCAACAGTTAAAAGTTGTCCCTGTCTTTTTCCTTTTTCCATCTAGTGGTTATCTCTACATTTGCAGTCCAGATATGGTAATTTGACATAAATGAGAGATCTATTTTATTGTCTGAATCAAAAGTAGAAAAAAAAGAAATGTACAGATGACCATCATTGCTTCTTCATTCTGGTGCCGCATTGTTAGTATTAATACATTCAGCCAGGAGACAAAAAGGTCTTCACCCAGATAGAGAAGTGGAAAAAATACTACCCTTACAAATCACCATTTCCACACAATGAGGCTCCAACTACTATTACTATAAAACCTTCTCTTGAGTTGTCAAGAGGGGCAGAAGGACAATTATACAGGATATAGAATAACAGAGTTGGAAGAGACCTTCAGGGTCTTCTAATTCAATCCCTAAGAAGACTTTAAACCATTTCAGAGAAATGACTATTGAGTTTCTTCTTAAAAACCTCCAGTGATGGAGCACTAACTTCTGAAAGCAAGCAGTTCTACTGATCTAATTGTAAGGAAATGTCTTCTTATTTCTAGGTTGGATCTCTCCTTTATTAGTTTCCATCCATTGCTTCTTGTCTTTCCTTTAGGTGCTTTGGAAAACAGATTTGTTGGGACACTAAGAATCAGTCACAGGCATGTCTTTGAGCAAAGACATGCCTGTGCAAATGCTGCCCTGAGCAAATGCTGGCTTCACATCATGTTTATTGCTTTTTTATATATTCTTGTTACAGGCATAAGTTAGTCTTCACCATTCAGTGTTTAAACACAGTTTACTCATTAGATAATCCAATCAAGCAACTCCTAGTTACATATTATACTAGTAGCTAGAAGACAAGAGACAGACAGGAAAAGAGAAGAGATAAGAAGATAGAATACATGAGACATCTTGGTTTGCCTTACTGGAGCAAAAGGTTATAGAATCAAAGGTCATAGAATTATAAGGTTTAAAGGGAGAGACTTTTGGGTTTCTATATCAAGACAGTTTGCTGCCTATAAAATATACAACTCTACAAGATTGGCCTCCTCTTCTATGTGGCAGACCCTCAAACAGATAAACACTGTTATTATGTCACCCCTAGTTCTCCTTTTCATTAGACTAGACATACCCAATTTCTGCAACTGTTCTTCTTGTTTTAGCTTCCAGATGCCTAATCTTCATTCTTGCTCTTCTTTGCACTTTTTTTGCACTTTGCACTTTTCTCAACATTGTTTTTCTTTTGTGGAGACCAAAACTTGATGCAGTATTCCAAATGTGATCTTACCAAAGCATTATAAAATGGTAGTAAAACTTCCTTTGAGCTTAGTTCTATTCCTATTAACACGGCCTAGGACTGTGTTGGAGTTTTTGTAGCTGCCAGCACACTGCTGGCTCATAATGGTAGTAGATTTTAGGAAAAACCCTCCTATACTATTGCCTCTTACAACACTAGACAACACAATGTCAGCAGTAAAGACCTTCAAGTTTCTAGATTCTATCATATCTCAAGATTTAAAATGGACACCTAACATCAAAAATGTCATCAAAAAAGCAGAACAAAGAATGTTTTTTCTGCACCAACTCAGAAAGCTTAAACTGCCCAAGGAGCTGCTGATCCAGTTCTACAGAGGAATTACTGAGTCTGTCATCTGCACCTCTATAACTGTCTGGTTTGGCTCTGCAACCAAACAAGACAGGTACAAACTTCAACGGATAATTAGAACTGCATAAAAAACAATTACTACCAACCTGCCTTTCATTGAGGACCTTATTATCATTACTGCACCAGTTAAAAAGAGGGCTGTGAAAATATCTATAGATCCTTCATATCCTGGACATAAATTGTTTCAACTTCTGCTCTCAAAATGATGCTATATGACACTGCACACCAGAACAACTAGATACAAGGACAGTTTTTTTCCCGAATGTCATCACTCTCCTAAACAACTAATTCCTACAACACTGTCAAACTATTTACTAAGACTGTATTACTATTATTCTTTTCATCTGTAACTTTGTTGGTTGTATCTTTATGAGTTATAGTTTTATTGTTTCCTAGTATGATTTGATTGCTTATTTACTACCCTATGACTACCACTAAGTGTTGAATCTTATGATTCTTCATGAATTTTTTTCTTTTTATGTACACTGAGAGCATTTGCACAAAAGACAAATTCCTTGTGTGTCCAATTACACTTGGCCAATAAAGAATTATATTCTATTTATTTAAGTGGTTGTCCATTTAAATAGTGATTGTCCACTTAAATATTACCTTAAATGTAACTTTAAAATGTAACTTAAGTGTTATTATAGCAGACATGGATAGTGTGTACAGTATGTGCACATATAGCAATTGCATGGGTAACATTCATTTTCATACTGAAATTCCCACGAGGTTCTTTACCTCTGGCACAATCCAAACATATCTGCTCTGGGTATCCAATGTAGCTACACCTATAATAAATCTGTTAATATTTATGGGCCAAAAGCTCCTTGGTAGAGAGAACCTTGTCTTGTGTCACTGATGACTTGGGGGAAGTCCAGCATGATTGATTATAATTCATTAAAGCCATACTTCAATATATTATTTCCTAATTGGCAACTTGGTACTGCTTTCCTTTAGGTGGGCAAAAAACTTTTATTTCTTCCTTTTCAGGTTGATATTGCCTCTGGAATGGCTATTGAAAGAATGTGCTACGCTCAGGTAACCCTGCATTTTGTTTTTTTAAAATCTGTTTCTTGTGGAACACCCCCCCCCCAAATGCTTATAAATATTGTGGTGTAACAATTTACACAGATTAGTAAGAAGAGCCAGATGTTTCTTCTTTTTAGCTTCAATGTGTGTTCTTACTTGTCAGACAGACATTTGGATTCTTATACTTTTCTCCACTCTTCAGGTCTGAATAATACAAATAAGCACCCACACCCCACCATCAGATCAATAAAAAACCCCAGTACACTGAATTACATTTTTTGTGTATCTTACATACACATACACATCCTAAACTACACCCACCTTTTGTTTAATTATATTTGGAGGCAGCCCAGCTCCAAAATGAGTCTGGACAGTGTAGATAAAATAAAAACAATTGAAAAGCTCAGTATTATTAATTTATTTATGAGACACAGAGCCCATCTATTAGTAGTTTTGACTGGAGAAAGAAACAATAAGAGCTGGAAACTATGATCTTTAGGTTTGGGGCATCAGCCTACAATTCAGCCTACAACTATGCCTACAATTTTGGAAAGTTTGAGGGAACAGAAGTTTTGGTGTATCAATGCAAGGCTTGAAAACTTTTGAAAAGATTAAGAGATAAAATATTAAATGATTGACTTCTATTTTAAATACAGAATCTCCCTACCAGGGACCGTCAGGAAGGAATGGCTGCTTTCAATGAGAAACGGCTTCCAAAATTCACTGGTAAATGAGGCTAAAATACCATTTCTGAAAGTGCCTGAATACAAGGAGGTGATCAAAAGACTGTGCCTTATTGAAAGCTTTTCCTTATAAGCTTTTTAAATTTTTTTTTTTGCTATTTTGGATGTCAAGAACTAAACAGTGATAATGTAAGTGATAATGTAAAGGGTGTTACTATTCAAATACGACAGTAATAAAAAATCATTTTCCAACCAAAGCATGCATTTATGAACAAATTTCTGTGCCTGAGGGAGAGTAACACCAACAATTGCTGCACAAGAAAACTTTTCTGCAATGAGACAGCAATTGTTGACTTTGCAGCCTTCCTCTCACTGTTTTTGTCATAGTTCACTTAGGAACAGATTTCAGTTGCTAAATGAGGAGAAATGAGGTATATCATTCCAAAGAACAACTAATTGCAATATTTTGTTAGATTTTATAAGCAATGTACAAAAAAATAAGATTTTTCTCCAAAATTTTTTTACAATAATGTATAAAGTCGTATTTGAGTCAGGTTCAGCTTCTGGTAATTTATATGGATCAATCCAATGCAGTTTTCTTGGTATATAGATGGAAATGATTTGCTATTGTCACCTTTGGAGTTTTTTTTTTTTTTTAATGGCTACCAAATATAGAATGTCATGTAATTCCCTAAACATTTTAAGAACTTCAGTTATTTTATGATCAAATATAAAATCGTATACATTTTCTTTGCATTTCTGAATTATATAAAGTCAGAATTAAAAGACTTAATTGAAAATGTGTTATTGTGCCATTGCTTAATTTCCTTACAACAGGAACATTGCTCAATCTACTAATAGTGGCTTGTTTTAATTTCTCCAGACTTGCTTGCTGACATTTTGTTATTGACTGTTCATATGAAATGAGGGTAGGTGGCTACCTTTTACCTGCCCCATAACACAATGGATGAAATCGCCAGGTCCCACTGTCTCAATAGAGTGAGAAAAATCCTCAGGGATGACTCTCACCCTGGAAGAAGTATGACATTTCTTCATACTTCTACCATTGGGCAAGAGATATAGAAGCATAGCCAACCGGACAAATAGGCTGAAAAATAGCTTCTATCCGTGGGCCATCAGATTTCTAAATGCCACATAACACCACGACTAGACTTGATACAACAGACTCACAGTGCCAGTGCAATATGTACATACCAGTGGAATAATGTGTGTGTGTGTGTGTCTATATATATATAGTTATGTATGTATGTATGTATGTATATGGAAATGTGTGCCTAGCCGCGGTATTTCCTGGAGTTAGGGATTTGTTTATAAGTCTGGAGATGTATTCTGTATTTGAATGTATTCTGTGTTTCTGTGCTTGTGTGATTGTACTGATGGAGACTCATTCAATTTCACTGTACATGTTGTGCACTGACAATAAAGATTTGAATTGATTTGAATTGAATTAAGGTAGCATGTACATACTTGGAGATAAACTGTGTCCTAGTGAAATTTGTAGATCATACAAAGTACTCATGGTGGTAGAAAAAAAATCCATGATTTTGAAGAATTGCCAAAAGATCTGGTTAAACAATTGTCAACCGAATTGCAAATGTTCAGTTTAAATAAATGTAAAATTATGCATAGTGGACAAAAAAACATGTAACTTCAATATATACAGTAATCAGGAGAAAAGGTCCGGAGGTTATAGCAAACTGCCAACACTTATAATGGTCTGTACAAGGGAACTAGAAAACTGTACCGTCATGGAGGCTGCATTTGGAAAAAAAATATATAAAGCAGAGAACAGGACAGCTAAAAGACCATGGTTTTGGAACAATTTTCTTATAAGAAAAGGGTTTTCTCTCTGGGCCAGGGTTTATTCAATGAAATTGATCAGAAGGAAATTTACCAGATAAAATAATGTGCTTTATGCAGCGCCATTTGCCTGTAAAACATGTCACAAAAGTCGCCTTGTGGTCAGATGGGCAGCCTGATAATGGAATATACAGGGAAGAGAAATAGACAACAAAAAATTTAAGACACTGGAAAATGACTATAAAAAACTTGAAAAAGAATTACAGAAGACTCCTAAAAAAAAATATTAAAATTAAAATGGACTTAATTAAGCATAAAATTGGTCTTAAGGAGAGGATGTCTTGACCTCCTTACTTGTGAATCCCACAAAGGTATCTTCCTGGCCTCTATGAGGAACAAAATGCTGGATTAAAATAGGCCTTAGTAAGCTCTGGTATGGTTATTTTTATTTATAAAGCTTATTAACCAAACATGTCAAGCAAGACAGGCAAGTATACCATATTAGGGGACCCCAAATTTAATGTACAAGTACAAGGCAGTTGTGTAGGATGTAAAGTTTGAGCTGTCACTGAAATCTAATTTGCGTTGATCTGTGTTTCTCAATCTTTCCAATTTTAGAACACATGTTAAAAGTCACTGGGGAAAGTCTGTTCAAGGGCCAGTCGAGAACATGAAGATTTCACTTCTTAGTCAACGTCAAAAGAAGAGCTTTTTGGGTGTTTTTGCCTTTTTTTTTTTTTTTTTGTCACAGGAGAACATCCTCCTTCCATCTCAGGAGTCTGGAATTAGTGATCCAGAAAATAAACAAGTGCAAGTAGCAGAAGCTAGAGACAAATTAGAATGCTGACTTATTTTTGAGCATGAGGAAAAAATTATCTGAGTTATATCACTTTTATTATCTGTTGTCCTATTTTCTTCTACCTACATATTTCCTTCTCCTCTGTCCCTGGCTGGGGGAACCACCAATGAGCAAAACACAGCAGATTTCAATTATTTCATTCCCTTTCTCTTTTTGGTTTCACCTCTTGTATAGTTCTTTTTCTTTATACTGATAATGATCCTTGTATTGATTATCCAATCAGCCCCTCATCCTCAAAGATGTTATATCCAGCGTACACATTCCCAACTCTTACTGTTCATTTAATTACAAAAGAGAAAAGGGGGAGGGGGGAATTTGCTATTTTCCTTCTCCTAAGTAAACCAGTACAGAGAAGGGCATTCCTTGAAAGAAAGTGGATGGAGTTGTGAGAACATCCGGGAATGTTGTGCTTAAAGGAACTAGAGATCTTTCTGAGACCAGGGGACAAAATCCATCAATTCTTGTGCTGACATCTGCAAATAGGCCCCCATTCTGCAATAATTGTTTCTTCTATACTTGTCTTTAACTGAAATAAGCTTTGACTAATAAGTAGCAGTATAAAAAAAATAAAATATTAGACTACACTGACTTTTCCCTTTCTATTGATGAATTATGGTCAACTTGACTATTTAGAAAATGCACCCTATTTTAGCACACACTAGAGTGCATGAGCTATTTTTAACTTATGGTTTTTCCTCATAAGTTTTCCCTTCCCCCATTTTTCCTCAGATATACTGCTTTAACTGTACTAGCAGTTTCCCATAAGATCAATTCAGCATCTACTGTATTTTTCTTCTCACACCAATTAATCCAAGCCACCCACTTTGGGAGAATGTAAATGTTACACTCAATGATACTAATAAGAATAACAAAAATAAAACTTCTACAAGGTTAGCTACCATATGGTGAATTTGACCTGAAAGCTTTATTTTACATTATGACCAATTTTCTGGAAGACAAACATCAGGCAAATGTGAAATACCATCACTGAAATATCTTTTTTTTTTAGATAAAACCTAGTCTCTTGAAAGATTTTTCCCACTGATAGAAAAATAATTTGTATAGCCAGAAAAAAATACAATAACAAAGTGATTTAGCCTACATCATGGCAAACACTTATGTACAATAGACTAAAGCAGGAATCTCTTCTTTGGCTATGCACAAGATCATAACAGTGGTTTGTGACCGACCCGATTGTTTGTTGAAAATTCCTTGTTTTAGTAAAAATAAGCCCAATTTTCTTTAGAGTTGGTCCTCTGCTCCATTTGTCAATATACAACAGCCGTAAGTTAAAGCTAGTTACAAAAGACTTGAAAAAGATACAAGGGCCAGCAATACAGATATCAATACCATATGGCAGAAGTAGAGATATGACCTCAGTTATCAATCTGAATATCCTTGTAGCTCTTTAAGATGTTTAGGCTTCCCATAATACTTCACATGAGTTTCCACATAACTTAGTATCTTGGTTATTAAATACCAGACATCAGGATCACTCTGGTCATTTTCTTTGATATTATATAAGTGTTGTAATCCATTCTCTTCCATTAACATTGCACAGTATTTGGCAGCTAAAGAGAAATAAGACTGTTAATTAGCATCTTCAACATAAGACAGTATTAAAATAGAGGTTATATTGAAATCATTGCATGCTGCAACATAACTTTGTTTTCAATATCACTAAAACTGCAAATCATGCTGATTTACAAGTGCAGTCAAGATTCAGATATAAGGCAAATACATTTCAGTGATTTGGAAATATCTGTCAGGCTCACATACATCTCCCCCCCACCCCACCATTGCTCATAAAAACTCTTAATGTATGTAGGCTGCCAATTTCAAAATCATTCTGGGCAGCTTCACAAAGTTCAAAGAAAACATTCAATTAAAAAAACCTCCTCAATCTCGGGGGTGGCTGGGTATATTATATTTCTATGTCAACTCCTCAGTTAAAAGGAATCCTTGCAAAACTTCCTGATCCGAAGTTTAGATTTCCCAATTACCATTGCAAAAGGTAAATCCAGTGACAGAGAAAATTCACTTCCTAGGTCAGGGGTCTGCAACCTTTAAGACATAAAGAGCCACTTGGACCCGTTTCCGAAGGAAAAAAAAACCTGGGAGC
>JAEANM010029470.1:0-10176 GCA_017656035.1 Myanophis thanlyinensis | reverse complement strand
TGGGAGGGTAGGAAATAGGTTGGGAATAAGTTGAAGAAAGGAGGTAGTTGGTAAGAAAGGAGGTAATTGGGTAGGTGTAAATGATTGCCATTTACAAATTTCCCTGCTGGCTTCCCCAACAGGTCAATGGGGAAGCTGGCAGGGAATATCACATTCACTGGGGTAAATCTCCATACTCGTGCATCCTTCCCCAGCCCTTCTGCACTTGTGCTGCATCAGCCATTTTCACATTCTCCCCAAGCCTTGCTGTGCCTCCCTCACATCCTTCTTTAGCTTTACTGAGCCTCCCTCATACTTCATGCTATCCTCCACCTGGCAACTTACTCACCTGCCTGCTAGCCTGCTTACAAGCTTCCTGAAACTTTCGATTTCCTGCTGGCTTCCCTACTGACTTAGTTGTTGCCTTGGAAATTGACTAGCCTAATATGGGATTCAGTTAACATTTAGTGATAGAAATTATGACCCCAGTTGCCATTGTAAGTTGAGGACTACCTGTAGCTATTGTTGCTGTTCATAGGACTAATATTAAATGTAGTTGCAATGTTTACATGCTTTGTAGCATTAGCAGGCATTTGGTCATGTGCCTGATTCAGAGTAAAGTCTGTTGATTAATGGAAGTCCTTTAGTCAAACTTTTACTTGAATAAAATTTTCCATTTTAATGCTTGTCCTTCCTAAAAATTTGTAGGCTAGTCAGGTTTATAAATATTTTAAGTGAAAGGTTGGTCAACTTCTTATTTAATATTTACTACAAGAATGTGTCTGCTCTGATGGAATTGAATTGGCATCTCTGCCGGCATTTGTTATTGAGCTTTTTGTTTTGTAGCCTATCCTGTTTTTTCATTCCCTTATGTAAGAGTGATGTTCCAAAATAACAAATGAACACTGGATAAAATGGACTGGAGCCCAGGGATACAGAAATAACATCCTGTAGCTAATTAGATTAACAACATGCTATCATTTATATGAGCTGCTGGTTGTATATCAACACTGCAATTCTTTA
Organism: Myanophis thanlyinensis; assembly: GCA_017656035.1. Classification (NCBI taxonomy): domain Eukaryota; kingdom Metazoa; phylum Chordata; class Lepidosauria; order Squamata; family Homalopsidae; genus Myanophis; species Myanophis thanlyinensis. The sequence continues at coordinate 9,174 of JAEANM010029470.1, read as the reverse complement.
AGGTAGCAGTTTAACTTGTTCAAAAGATAAGGATGGAACAGTAGATTTTCCACTTATACACACAAAGGATAGCATTACAGATTAAAAAGCTACGTTTATTATTTCAATTTTACATTCAGTATTAGATAATTTTTCCTTCCTTATTTTGATATCTTCCTGCTCAGAATGTAAGAGATCAGGATAAGAAAAAAAGCAACTACAATATTAATCAGATCAAGTCTTTGGATAACGGAAATATTGCTTAAAAGGAACAAGAGAAAATATACTTTTAATATAGTCATTATTTAATAATAGAGAGTATTTAATAGTTCAGCACTTGTAAAAATAACATTGCTGTCGTCCTTCATAGACAGATTTCAGCAATCTGCAAAACAATTGCTTTAGTCTGTCAAACTTGACAGAATTAAAAACATGTATCTGATTTGTGAATTAAAATCAGTATAAGAATTAAAAACTGCCAGACCAAGAAACATGAAAAAGTACTGTGGAGGAACTGTGGATTATTCTCATATTTCCTATAGATATTTTGTTGAGGACAAAAGTTTCCTACATGGTGATGAAATGGAAGGGGGAATTGAGACTTCACCAAAATGGGGAAGATTCTAACAATGGCTGTTAGATGAAATAATAATCTCCCTAGGGAATGAGAGAAGATCAATACTTTGAATAATTTATAAGTAGGATGGACAAAGTATTCAACACACTATAATGAAACTGTCAGGTGAGAGTAAAGGCATGTGGTGCTATTTATTAAACTGTTCTTTTTTAAAAAAATATTATTTCCAAGGTTAAAATACACAGTCAAGAAAAATAAATTACAATACAAAACAAAAAAAGCGTTTTCATTTTTATTACTCTTAATAATACTTATATACAAGAAAGACTATGACCCTTTAACTCTGACTTAAGTATTAGCCAGCTTACACAGAGTTCTGTGAAAATAGACTTATTCCTTTATAGATTTTCTGAAGTTTGCATCTTTCCCTTAATTATTATCAGTGAAACTTAATCTGAGTCCTAATGGTACATTAAGGAAATACGATATGAAAGCAAAGAACACTGAAGTTGGTGCTTGTTTCATTTATATCATAATAGAAATTGACCAAAATATAATGTTCCAGCATGAAAAAATGACCCTCCCATCCATCCATTTGATTCAGTTCTCACTACAGCCAATTTATATTTCAAACAATGAGAACTGATTTGGGGCAGCTTAGTCTTATATACAAATATTTGCTTCTTGTCAAAGCAATGTCTTTCCTGCGTTAAAGTTAAGGGGGACGACATATTCTTCTTTAAGCCTCGATATATCTAAAAGATGGCTTTCTGTACATTTATTATAATTCATATAGAATTTTCTGTCTGTTAATAGCAGGAGCACTTAGATTTATATACTGCTTTATAGTGCTTTACAGCACTCTCCGAGCAGTTTACAAATGCCAGCATATTGCCCCTAATAATTTGGGTCCTCATTTTACCGATTTGAGAGGAATGGAAGGCTGAGTCAACCTTGAGCCGCTCAGGAACGAACTCCTGGTGGTGGGCAGAGTTACTTGAAATACAGCATTCTAACCACTACATCATCACAGCTCCATTAATGATATGCTGTTATTTAAATAAGCAGCAATTTTCCTAGCAAATTGTGATAATGATTTAATATTTATTATCCTAAAATGTTAGTACCTTTCACTGTTGATGCTCATCCCCAAACCCTTAACTAAAAGAAAACTATAATTATAATCGAGAGATAACCCTTACATTTTATTTTTCCAATTATATTTTAGCATTTTGTTTTGCATTGATAAGTAAAAAAGTTTTGTAAATGTTGCTTAGCAAAAATATGTAAGTATGGCTCATGATATTTTAGTAAATATCACTCATGAAGTTGCAATTGATCTTGAAATCTTGAGAATTACAGGCTTGACTGCCAATTTGCTACTTTTCCATATTTACATTTTGATTAATTTCAACTAATAATCTTAAATTGGATTTATTTCTTTTGGTGCTAAATTAGTTAAAAACACAATTTCTTTCTGGATTGCATGGGAGAAAAAGATTTGGAGAAAACCTACTTTAGTACCTATGTAAAACAATATTTAAAACAACCAGAACAAGAGAAAATTAATGAAAATGTTCTTCAGGAAAATCTATAGAAAGCTATCTAATCACAATAGCAACTATCATGGACTATTTTAGCTTTCTTATACTAAATAAATGCTGTTGCTCTTTTCACGTATGGCTTTTTTCGCATATGATAATCTGTTAAAAATGATTTTTAGCCATTTATTCTGAAACTTAAATATTTTAACTAGTAGCAGGAATAGGATGGGGATACTGCTTTAGCCATAACAAGGATATAACCAGGGTGGGCATTTAATTTTTCCAAAGAGTCACATGAGAAAGCTGGGACTTTTGAGGAGTGCCAGACCAAAAGGGTTGTGAAGGCACATAGGCATGCATACACAGATATACTTGGAATAAAAACAGTTGCCTTAAAACTAAAAGCAATCCACACAGGCCAGACAAGGAAGCTAAAGGACTAGATGTCAGCTGGGGGCCGTAAAATGTCCAGGCATGAATTAAACTCAGCAACCATTTTAATTTTCTGTGGATGCTTAAAGTCCGAATAAAAATAGATCTGGATAATTTTTGTAGTTTATATAACATGTAATTTATGTGTTACCTGTTTTAGTAGCTGCCTTTCTTTGGAGGATTGGGATCTTTATGAGATAATATAGGATACTTATAATAGCTTCCATATAGGCATGTTAATAGGGCTCTGAGGAAAATCTTTACAAAAGAACTTTGGCCATTGGCCTTTTCTTAAATTTGAACCTGTGTTGGATCTCTGTATGGCCTCTTCCATAGATCTTTTAGAATTATGTATTGATCGTTAACAGTCACTAAGTGACTGAAAGTTAGATCTTCATCTTTCATAAAGGAGAAATTATTCAAATACTAGGATTCCAGCTAAGAAGTGACATATAAATTAGAAAATTGTACTCTTGTGAAAATTTTATATTTATTCCAAACATGTAATTTTTTTTGTTAAGCACTTATTTTTATAAAAATAATGAAGTGAGTTTTGTCTATTCCTAATCAGCTCATACTTTGATAAGCATAATAATTACTTTTCTGGAGGTTGCCTTCTGACAAAAATACAAAACATGTACTTCGGTATATTACTAGATTTTATACTATTGCTTCAGTTCTGGGTATATTAACTAGAGTATATATGGGTCAGGATAGATCACATGTTCTTATCAAAACATGCATGATTATATTGACAGCTTTTAATTAGACATTTTCTTTTTTTAGGCTTCTCCCACGGAATGTTGGATTGCTTTATGTTGGAAGTTTAGATAGACCTTTTGCAGAAATCAAGGTAATAGCAATTTTAACTTTGTAAGTTTTTCCCTTGGTAAAATTATGGTGCTTTGTTAGTTTGTGCGTGTGTGTGTATGTGTTGTACCATTCACATGCTCAACTTATTTTGTGAGAAATACATTTTAAAACAGTTTGATAAAATATTTATATTTTAAAATGATCGTGTTTTCTACTTTCTTAAATCCAGTCTACTTCAGACATTTGGTAGAATTAGTGTATTTGAATCTGAGATGCTCATCTTTTTCATGAGGATTAAATAATTCCAGGTTAATCTCTATATTAGCCCTGGTGACGCAGTGATTAGAATGCAATATTGCAGACTAACTGTGCCAACAGTCTGGAGTTTGATCCTGATGGGCTTCAAGGTTGATTCAGCGTTCCATCATTCTGAGTGGTAAAATGAGGACCCAGATTGTTGGGGGCAATATGCAAATAACACTTTAACATTGTAAACTGCTCAGAGAGTGCTGTAAAACACTATGGGGTGGTATACAAGCCTAAATGCTATTACTTTGCTGTAATTATTGTAGCGAGAATAATAATACTATCACACAGAGGGAGACAATAGTTGTTTCCATTGTTGCTTCGTAGCATCTTATATTTAAGATATGCTGCTTACAATTCTAGGTGTAATAAAGAGTTATCAAGGTTAGTACCATTAATAGGCTAGTACTCTATTTACCCTAACCCTCTTCCAAAACTGACTAAATTGCTGGTTATCAATTGGTCTGATGGCAGCAAATTCCATAGTTTATCAATTCGCTGTAAGCAATGTTTAGCTTTTAACACTTCTGAATATCAATACATTTTAAATTTTGAGAGGGAGAAAAACCACTCTAAATTTACAGGTAGTCTATGTTTTCCTTTGAGAAAGATTGAAATAGTTCCCTTCCCCCCTCCAATTATTTTAGCTGTTTTGTTATGTACTTATTCCATTTTAAGGAGTGGTGATCAAATCTCTACGTACAGGCTCCATGGAGATGAGCATAACTAATCAGGGGGTTCTTGATATTCTTTTTTTTTTTCTCTTGCCCATCCAGATTCTCTTAACCATGTTATGAAAAGTATTTAATTTTTGTGAAACAGTTTCCAAATTCTTAACCATTTACTTCTTTAATAAAGCAACTAGAAGAGTTTATCTTTTAAGGGGAACTTTTATCTGGAGTGCCAAATCTTATAAGAGAAAATTTCCACACCAGATGAGAGTCCTGTTGAAATGATACCAAGATAACCTGGCTATAATTAAGTCAAAGGCAAAATTATACAACCATTTTAAAATATAACACTGGCACGATCATTTAAATTTATAGGAAAGGGACTGGAATCTTGCCTGAATGAAATTGCTTTCAGATAATTTCATGTTGAATTAACAGATCTGCAGGATTTAACTGATGATTTCCAGAATAACATTTGAATGAGAGATAGTTAATATAAGACATATTTCATAGTTGCCAACCTTGGCTACTGAAAACATACCGTAATTAGTCCTTGGAGATTATGTTTATTCTTTTGGTATACTGCAGCCAGATGAAAAGATATAAAACTAAAGCACGTGATTAAATCTATCTCTTCTTATTGTAGAATGTTCCTATGCAGGCAAGTATTATACCACAGGGAAAGCAGAACTGCTATCATGCCAATCTGGGTCTTTGTTAGGAACAGAAACCAGCTCATGCATACTATTACATATAATTATCATAAAATTATGGCCTAGAAATGGAAGAGTCATGCTGTTGCATTTTAGGCAGCATATTCGTAATAAGCCGTAATAAAATAAGCGTTTTTGAATTGGATATAAGAATAGGCCTTACTTGCAATTACAAATGTGTGTTCAGTTGAAATACTTTGGAAGCTCAATTTAACAAAGCAAACACATTTTCTGGCAGCTTTAGCATAATTGTTTCCAGGGTTGAAATCTCATTTGATAAAAAAAAAAAACCAACTTGAATAAAGTTAGCTGCTGGGAAGCAAAGCACAGTTGAGGAAAACTATTTCAATTACCTGGTTTTTCAGTTTTATGTGAAACAGTAAATAACAGTAAATGTCAAAGGACCCCTGTTTATTTTTTACCATACTTTAAATATGATTTAAATGATTTGTTCATGTGTAGAAATTGTCATTTTAATGAGACATTTTAATTCTGTATCCTATATGTAGGATATTTCACTTAATATAAAAGGCAGACCGCAGTTAACATCAAGCATATATACAGCGAGAGAACTGAAATCTATATTTGCTCCTTGATAAGCACACCAATTTTATATGGATTTACAAGTCACTCTCACTGATTTTTAAATATATATTTAAAATGACAAGCAATGGCTTGTCCTTCTTTTTCAGGAACAGTGCAAATGGTAGAATCTAATATTGGGTTAGCCGGAGATCTACTTTCTGTGGCCCTGCAAATTATTTATAATGCATTTGGCAGGGGAGTGCGGGAAATAGGTGCATTTTCCCTTCCAGTTCCTTAGAAGAAGATGCTTCTGTTAGCGCACACATAATCAGTCTCCCTCCTCTGTCCCTATCAGCAGCAAAACTTAGCGGCATGACACACTGCTGACTTTAGCATGCGGTTAAGGGGAAGGAGTCGAAAGAAGCCTGGCATATGGTTAAAATACCTTTAAAAGTATAATTACTTTTCAGATATTTGGTCCCTGCCTTTCTAAGTAGCATCGTCGCATTGCCCTTCTTCCCTGCAGCCATCAGCTACGAAGTAAACAAGTAGAGTCCCAGGCACCAAAAGAAATGGATTCCCTGCTGTTTTAACAGAAACATGTATTGGATTTTCTCCATGCTATGCCAACTGGGAGGCTGTGTTTGACGAAGAAGGGCTTTCTGTAGAAACATTGTTTTATGATCTAAAAGGATTTAAAACAATGAAGGGACAGCATCTTTTAAATGAAAGAGTAGAACTGAAAGAATGTATTATCTTATACCTCTGAATTGCTCAATTGCTGTGGCAGTTCAGCTGTTCTTATATTGTGATTTGAGAGCAATTTTGCAAAATATATCTGACATTTATTTTTAAAATATATTTGGGCTATATTATTATGTAAACGTTTACAGATAAGTCCCTTGTTTTTTTTCTTTTTTTTCTTTTTGCTTTTTGGGGATTCTTTTTATTTAAAATTATATAAATAGAAAATGTAATTAGAGCACAGCAGAACAACAGAACAGAAAACAGAACAGAACAGAATTCTTTATTGGCCAAGTGTGATTAGACACACAAAGAATTTGTTTCTGATGCATAAGGTCTCAGTGTACGTACATACATACAAAGTGATAAATCATGATTATAATTATAAGATGCAATTGTCATAAATCATAGAATACAAACTCAGTGATAGTCATAGGATACTAAAACATAAATCATAATAGCATACTAAATAAAGGCAATCAATATAAATCATGAGGTACAAGCAACAAAGTTATAAGAAACTAAGGAAATAGGTAATAGGAAAGATGAGCAGGACAATAGGTAATACAGCTCTACTATGTGGTTTGACATCCTAGGGCATAGATAGTGTTGTGGGAATTAGTTGTTTAGCACAGTGATGGCATGGAGGAAAAATCTGTCCTTGTGTCTACTTTTGGCGTGCAATGCCCTCTAGCGTGGTCTTGAGGGGCGGAGTTCAAATAGTTTATGTCCAGGATGTGAGAGGTCTGTAGATATTTTCACAACCCTCTTTCTGGCTCGTGCAGTACACAGGCCCTCAGTGGAAAGCAGGCTGGTTGCATTTGTTTTTTCTGCAGTCCTAACTACCCTTTGAAGTCTGTGTCTGACTTGTTTGATTGCTGTGCAAAACCAGACAGTTGTAGAGGTACAAATGACAGATTCAACAATGCCTTGGTAGAACTGTATCAGCAGCTGAGTTTGACTGAACCACCGGGTTGAACTAAAATTCCTATTTCAGACCAGTTCCAAGAAGGTCTTACAGGGCAAGTAGCTCCTCTGCGTGGTCTGTGTAACCACTGATCTTCTCAGTGCCTTTCTTGCCATTAGCTGCTGCACTTACATTCAAATGCACCTTATCCAACAGGCCTGTCTACTAGCCCCTCCCCAGGCCATCCATTTCTTGCCACTGTATTCAGAGATGTCAGAAATTGTCATTAAAGGTAATGAAGAAAAACATTAGTCTTGCATCAAGAAAAAATAAATAAATATAAGTAGTCCCTGACTTACAACAATTCACTTAGTGACCATTCAAAGGCTCAAAGGCACTGGAAAAAATGCCTTTTGAAAGACTTAGGACTGTTTCTTGTACTTATGGAGGAAAAGGAGAAAAAGGTGATGGCCTCTTCTAGTAATGTTATCCTCTTATATCATGTGGCCCTTGAAGGTTAATTTAAAACACACACACACACACACACACTCTACAGTCCATTTCCAAAGATTGCTTGTTCCTCCTTTCATGGATAAGAAAAGCAGAGCATTCTGAAGGATCTGCTTTACAAAACAAGAACAATCTTTTTATTGATGGCTAGTACTGATGAATCTAAGCCAGTGGTGGCAAACCTGTGGCACAGCGCCAGAGATGGCACTCAGAACCCTCTCTGTGGACACGTGCACCGTTGCCCCAGCTCAACTCCACCGCATTTATCCATGGCGTTTCTTGCCGTCATTTGCAGGGAAACTCCCTGCAAACGACGAAACAGAAGCTCACCCCAAAAAAAAAAAAAAAAGATCTCGCCTCTTGTAGAGCTGCCAGTGTTGTAAAGCCCTGCCTTCCTCTAGGCAGCTAGTCTTCGGGCCTCCACCATGCACGCACATGCACACCCCTTCCAGTTTGGGCACTCAGTCTCTAAAAGGTTCGTTATCACTGATCTAAGCCATCCTAATTTGTACAACAGTGTTACTTTCTGATATAACTGAGTTGTGATTTGTAGGTTGGACCAGTGATTATAGCAGATAGCGATCGCATATGTTTTCTCTTCTCCCCCCCCCCATTCCAAGCATATTCAGAATAATTATAGTAACATATCATTGTTTAAACTGATCAGCACTTTCTGTTAGGAAAATGCATTTAGGTCGTTGTTCTGGCAGATGTTATCATTTTCTGGAAAGATCTTCCAGATTGTTAATGAATGGCCAAGCAAGTACATAGATAGATAGTTAATCCCACTTAATTGTCACAGTGAAATGGAGCAAGCACATAATTTTCTGCTATTTTAATTCTGTGAACACTATAAGAATGATAAATTGTGACACAGCCTGATAGAGAATGCTGATTTGTGAAAGTCATTGACTACAATAAACTTTCTTCCCTTCACTTTTCCTTCTCAAACAGGTGGTTCACTAACATCTTTTCCTCCTTCAACAGGAAATGGATGGATGGACTCAGCTAGCTAAATTTTACCTGGCAGTGATTACCAGTTAATATACATTTTCAAGTGATTATGTAGTCTAAACATTTTTTCTGTGTGCAATCATAGTCACCGTGGATTAGGAAAGTGTACATTTTCCTGAATGTGACTAGCTGATTCCACAACTGTAAAACATCTGGCTGGGAAACGCTTTTCTGTGACATATATGTGATATGCTATAAAAAAGATTATGGATAGACACATTGGGCAGTTAATCATGCTAACAAAATGGGAATGATTTTAACTCTGTTTTGTGGTGGATAACTTTTGGGGTAAAATTCCCAACATTTCTCTTGATGTCACTTCTGCTTAAAAGATATAAATCCAATGTCCCATCAGAAATCAATATACAGTGGTACCTCTACTTACGAAATTAATCCGTTCCAAAAGCTGTTTCGTAACTGGAAAATTTCGTAAGTAGAG
>JAEANM010029469.1:0-10176 GCA_017656035.1 Myanophis thanlyinensis | reverse complement strand
AAATAAAATAAAATAAAATAAAATAAAATAAAATAAAATAAAATAAAATAAAATAAAATAAAATAAAATAAAATAAATTCCGGCCCAACATATTAAAGTTGAGAGCTGACACATATGCTAAAATGACAGTCAATAGCTTGACAACTTGAAAATCCTACATAATTAGTTTTGCTCATAGTAGTGATCTTTGCTTCATTTGAAAGCAATAAGCCAGAAATAGCATGACTCTGTACAATAGTTCATTTAGAATGAAATTTTGACCTCTTTCCCTAAAACAAAAAGACAGTTTTATCCCTCAGTCATCTAATTGCCTACAGATATCTAGCATTTGGAGAGATGAGAAAATTAATTCCAGCCTTATGGTGAAAATGAATTTTCCACAGTAATCACCAATGCTGTTCATGAATTAAGAAAAATTCATAAATCCTGGAATAAGCACTAAGAACAATTCAAGTATGGGTGGAACATACTTACTTGGGTTTTGTTTCTGCATCAGTTACTTGGCGAATGTAGATACCATCTTCAGGATGTTCAATGTCATCCATTTCATACATATATGAGGATGCTATTGCAAGAGTAGTCCCATCAATACTGAAAGCTAGTGAAGCTATGCTGGTAGGATACCGATGAAATTGGCAGAGTCTTTTTTTGTTGAACGGATCCCAAATATTGACAAAGCCATCAGAGCCACCTACAAATAGATGTGTAAGAAGGGAGCTATTAGGAACTAATTTTACATTCTCCTGTAATCTTATTGAACAAAAATCCAGAAACAAGTCCTACAATCTAAAATCAGTGCAAATCAATCATAAATTTCAAATGACATTATACTCTGTACATTCCCCCCCCCCCTCAATTTAACATGCTGCAAATGTTCAGGAACTGCAGTTCTGGCCAATTAAAAGAAGTTCAGGGGCTAAATACTGGTCCAAGACTTCACAGTATCCTATTTTCTATACAAAGATCATAAAATGGTTCAGGGCTTGCTAGAGAAATCCAAGTTCCAAGTCACCCCTGAGACATAGAAACTCATTGCATAACTCTGGACAAGTCAAGTTGCTTAACAGACCAATTGTCGTAGACCAAAAATAAATAAAAACCCATAGATGCTGCTTAGCTACCAAATAAATAATAAAATGGATGAAATATTGCATACGAAACCAGGATTGCTACCCATACAAATTAGATCTAAATATTTACGACCAGTGATATAATAAGAAAACAATTACCTGTAGCAAATGTGTTATGGACATTATGAAAAGAGATGGCATTGACGGGGTAAATCTGCTCAATGTTATTCTCCTTTAATCTGTGGCATTTGAAAGCATATTTTTTCTTCTGCACCTCCAAACTTGGGTCCAAATATTCAACTGCAACCCGACCTTCTATAGAGCTCAACACATAGCCCTATCGAATGCACAAAGGTCCTTTAGTTATTGTCACAAACAACTAAGTAAAGTTTTCTTTTGTGTAAATACTTCTATCACATTCTACATTTGTGCACTTCAAAATGAATCATGTACTGTGGAATAAAAGAGTCCAAAGATAATTGAAGATAATTTCCTATTTCATGTCTATTGAGAAAGATTAATTCAGAAATCTTGGAAACAGAAATATATTGCAACACCTTTTCAGAAATGAAAAGCCATCTCAAAGACTTCATTGGGAACGTATTTGCCCACAAGTAATAGATGAAATTAATTCCTTCGCTGCATTAAAAAAGAAATTTACTTCTAGGACTTCTTACTATTTTTTAATCAAGAGCACAGTTTGTTTCCTTCTTTTTTCTTCTACCACAAGAATAGAAAATAATGATTAGATGCTGCACTGAATCCCATCAAAAATAATAGTACAGTAACGGAAACAAAGATTCTCTTGTTTCAAAATTAGTTTTCTTCAGAGTGCTGACAGATCCAGGAAGCAGACCATCTAGAAAGGGCTCCTAAGCAAGTAGTTTTATGTATTTTCTGAAAGTCTAACTTTTAGAAGAATAAAACCATATTAAGCGTGATACTGTTAATATTTGCTATACATTAATTGAACTGAATTCCTATACACTAGAATTGAGTCATCAAATTTCTAGACTAACTTCAAAATGACTCTAGGCATACCGAGACACATACAAACACAAATAGCAAAATTCAAAAGTTTCAATAAGCCAGGAGACAGTTGAAGTAACAGCAGCATTTTCATTCCATGAGCTTAACTCTGAAAGATTGCTATATAAGTTAAATACCTGTTTGTTGGGAAATGCCCTGATACAACGGGTCTGATATTTAAGACTTGATTCTCTTCTCTGCTGAACATAGCCCATGTTCCGTAAGTCCCACACCAGAACTCTTCGACCAGCTGTTCCCACTATTAATCTGTCACCAGATACAGACAATGTATATACCTTGAAAAAAGATACAAAATATTGCATTATTGTACCTACTTTTAGTATATGAGCTTTCCAAATAAGCCCAAAGAGGAAAACACTAGTCCTCAACTTACAAAGGCAATGGAGCCCAAATTTTATATTGCTAAGTGAGACATTTGTTAAGTGAATTTTGCCCCATTTTATGACCTTCCTTGCCACAGTTGTTAAGTGAATCATTGCATTTGTTAAGTTAATAACATGGTGGTTAAGGGAATCTGATTTCCCCATTAACTTTGCTTATCAGAAAGTCACAAAAAGTGCTCACATGACCCCAGGACATTAAAACCATCATAAAGATGAACTAGTCCGATTTTTTTTATCACACAACCATGGAGATGCTGCACCGGTTGGTGAAAAATGGTTGTAAGTCACTTTTCTCAGTGCAACTTCAAATGAGCAGTTTTAAGTCGAGGACTACCTGTAATCATAAATCTCATTCTAGAAAAAAATATAAATGTTAAAATAAAAGATAAATTTTGGCCAAGGATATTCTAAAGAATTTATCCTACCATAGAAATGTTCAAGTTAATTTTATCTATTTAAATGAAATATCTAATCTTAATATCATACAATAACATACATTTAGTAGTTCCCAAAGGCAACAAATTAAAAGTTGCTCCAATTAATAGAGCCGGAAAAAAAAATAAACTATATTGCTACACAACAAGCTTTGGTAATGATATTTCATTACTGCAAAGATAGCCAATATAAAAACTTTCATACAATCTCAAATTCCACACCTTTAATATCTTGATATTGATGGCAGGGTACCCAGAATTGACAAATGAGCTTTCTCAGTGGTTCATGTGAAGGTGAAACAAGATTGAGAGAACCAACCCCTAAAGAATCCTAAAGATGGAGCCAAAATAGGCAAAACTCTGATTAGGACTTAACTAAGGGAGTGAGGGAAAATATTAGAGTTCATACTATATCTAAGGAATATTTAATGCTGAGTATTATACCTTAGCTAACTAACTATATTACTGGTTTACACAAACTAATTTAAGAATAGAAATTCAGTTTAGAATTCAAGAATGGAAATTTAATGTGCAAAACAAGTAGCTTAACCACAACTTTCTTTTATGTCACGCATTTTAGAGCTAATCTGTATACCTTAAGAGACCCAGTTTGGTCTATTGATTTAAGATGATGGACTAGGAGCAAGGAAATCGTGAAAGCCTGCTGGGTGATCTTAGACCAGTCTCTCACTCTCTTTCAGACTCAGGAAGAAGACAATGGCAAGCAACTTCTCAAATTGCTACCTAAAGAACTGCATTGATTTTTTTCCCCCATTTACCAGGGATTAACTCTGACTCAAAGACAAAACAAAAATAAATAAGCACTCTAGCCAAGTGTAAATATCCAGTTGTCTCCCACCATTTTCTCCTGAATAGGAAATGGAAATTTCACAATGTATAATCTCAAAACAATGACCTAATCTGGGAGATATTTTAATTGCTTAAAAACATTTTAGTTGCATGCAAACCTAACTGTTCCAAGTGAACATTCTTGAGAATATTGAACATTCTATTTTTCCTCCCAATCATACTTGTTTGGAACATCCAGATATGTTGTTCTACAAATGTGCCATTCACAGAAAAGTAAGTTTTGCACATCTCTATTGCACCCGTTATTTTTTAACTCACTGTGCAATTATATGTGTATTGCTTTGTATCTATGGTAATCAGTAGAATTAATCCATGTTGAAATGATACACAACGCTCTAAATAATTTAAGAACAAACCTTTTCAGGCTGAGAAAATGTTCCCGCATTACAAGGTGTTCTTGGATCCCATAACTTGACTGTTTGATCCCAACTTCCTGTTACCATCACATTCACTTCTGGACAATATTCAACACATCTTATAGGAGCATCATGACTGCCAACCAGATTTTCTGTTTGGGGGGAAAAAACATAACGCATTTAGCTTTACTAGATTAAGGGATAGTGAAATGTAATAAAAAGATTAAGGCATATTCACGCACAAGTATCAAGGTTTGACAGGCCATTCACTAATCTATGTAGATGCTGGGGCATCCTTTAAAGAATGCTTGATCCTCTAATCTTTGCAACAGATATACACTCCTGAAGAGTTAAATGTAGACTAATAGGTATCAACTCACTATTTCAAAGCAGCTTAGCAGGGAAGTTGGTGCCCATGCAGAGATTTTCAAATGAATAAAAGAGATTTACGCACCTAACTGCTGGACACAACTGAAAATTCTAGTCATGAACAGCTTATCAGGAAGATCTAATAATTGGTGAATGTGACTTGAGCGCATTAGTGCATGCCTTTGACGCTATTTAAGATACAAAACAATTTCAACCAACCATTGTCAATAAGCTCTTCTTCCTACATTACTATTCATTTTATCAACATAGTATTAAACTGTTTAGAAGCTTTTACCGTGATGTTTAATACAATTTTTAGTTTAAAATCTTTTATTGCTTTAAATAGTTTTTCCTTCAAAGTTACAGCCGAGCTTTCCAACATCTTCAATTTATGCAAACATTGTATGGAAAGTTTTTATTAATTTATATCTCAGTATCTCGTTTTATTCAGCAATCTAAGTGCCTAATCATAGTTCCCAATAATACAGGTAAAAAAAATTATCAGTTTTAAAATAATGAGGATGTGCATTGAAGACACACTCTTAACAAGTTACATATTATGCAATTATATACTGTAGTCATGTATCAGAGACTTAGTAAGCTGCTTTCTTCACATTGCACTGTTAGTCTCCAATTTTTAAAAAATTTGAGAAAATCTCTCATGAAAATTTTTCAAAGAAAAAGCCAACCAAATACAAAGTTCACTTTGAAAAAATCTTTGAAAATTCCTCTTTGTTTTAGCTGAGAGAAGTTTCAGGGACAATTTAGCATAATTTGGAATACAAATCTGTCAAATACTGGGCTACACACGGACATGATTATTTTAGTAATTTATAGATGAATGAATGCCTATTTTCCACAATCTCAGCGAACAGAATATTGTAAGAAGGAAGCCTATGACATTAAATTGCCATGAATACAACCTAGAAAAGAGAGAATAAGTGAAACAATCACTATCCACACTATGAGAGGTAATATAGGTTGTCACCTCTCCATGTTTTGTTAGACAAATGAATAAGATAGTGTTTAAATAAAAAAAATTCACTGCAGCTTTCTTTATAGAGAAAAAAATGAAACATTTTCTTTTAAAAACTTCTATAGCAACAATGTACAAAATTTGGCCAGATTTTTCTCTTGTTAAATTGTATTGAAGTCCCGTATGGTCAGAAATAAATTACAAGGATTGTATAGATGTTTATTCTCAGATAATAAGTAATGGATTGCTGCCCTCATAGTTCACTGAAGCCTCAGGTGAGTTTACCTTGATCAGTGTTCAAGTCATGCATTTTCAGTTGCCGGTCTAATCCTCCACTCCAGGCATGTGTAGGATCCTTCAAAACAAAATTATTTACATATTCTATAATTGAAGAATAAACACAATAAAAGCCATTTTTTCCTCTAATGTTATATATAAATCTGTAAAGCATATAAATGTTGCATACATGTGAAATTAGTAGGTTGCTATTATTAATTATTGTGGTTGAATTCCTGTATTATTTTATGCTAATACTAAGAGGACACATAAGCAGAAAAAATCAGGAAAGTTATGGAAGGTCCTCATAGTATGTGAGGAAGGAATAGTAGCTCAACTCTATGTCAGTAACTTAGACTATTCTACTAAAGATGAGTTTATTTTCAATGTAGCCCAAACACATTGAAAAATAAAGATTAAAATATAAGCTCTCATTCAACACATTTGTCAACAATATTAATTTGATTAAGATCTACTAGTCTTTGTGTCAAGAGTCATCACTTTAAGATTAACTGCTCTACAGATCTCACGGCTTTGGTTCTGTCAAAATTTTGAACTCGTTTTTTTCTTCCCCTTACTGATAAAGCAGGTTGCCCGAATAAAGGTTCTAGAAAACTTAAAACAAGTATCCACTATTTATGTAATTAATAAAGTATCATCAACAAACTAAATTTCAGAGCTTTTCCTCCCATAGGCTAACATTGTTTTGTATATATTAAGATTATCATATTCAAAAAATAATTAAGCTTAACCTATGATGTAACAACTATACGAGAAAGAACAAATTATTATGAAAAATTAACATAAAAAATGATTTCTGATTTAGATTTACATTAAAAATTGTGGCCAAGCCAATTTTGAGCCATTAATTCAATTTTATTTTGACTTACAGAATTGTATACCGACTTATTTCAAAATCTTCAATACAACAAGCCAATTATCTGGGAGTCACTTCAAGATGCAAAGTAAAAGGGAAGATTGGAAATAAGGCTATTCCATTACTACTATTAAAATGAGCTCTCTTAATCATCCTCCAATAGTCACCTAGCAACAACCATGCCAATGTGCTACACAATTAAAGAACAAGGGGAAAAGTTATTTCAGCACCTCTGAAAAACAATCTGCATTGTGTTCTTGCTCAACTATCAATTAGTTAACAGTAATTCCACCACGGTGAAAAGCAGGTGGTCAGCAATAGATCTAGATTTCAGTTTTTAGCCCTTTTAAATTGTGGCATTCACTCTTCTTGCTGCCTAGACTTGAATGAACCAAAAAAAAAATACAGCTGAATATTGTGGCAACTAATATGAAGAACTTTTTCTCCTCAAACTTTTCATCCTTGTTCTTTATGTCTTGTCTTTTAGATAGCTGCCATCTTTGAGTTTACAAGATCACGTTATTTAATCAGACTGGAACTTGCCTTTTTTCAATCCCCCCCAAAATTTATTATTGTAATATGTCTAAACTTTTTTGAATATGGCAAAATACATAAAGAAAATCACCAGAATTATACCAATACATAGCAAACTCAGTTCATATTTTCACCAATTAATTGAAGACCTGGATAAAGAGTACCCCATGGGTTACAAAAATTTTTGACAGGAACTTAGACTATTTGCAGAAAGGAAGAGTTAAAAAGTCCACATATGGGCACAAAGTCTACAAAATGCACTAACATTTTTCAGAATATTGTGCATCTCAAAGTTCTGAATATCTTTAGATGAACTAAGTATTTCCTTTGTGTTTTCTTGGTACTTTCAATTTCAAAACATGAGAAGAAAAAACTTACATAAAAAGCACAGTCAAGTACTGCTCCAGTATGTTGATACTTGAGTCTCATGGTGTTAGCAGGAACATCATACAATCGAACAGATGTATCCCAAGAAGAAACAAGCAAAAACTGAGAAGTGTTTGGATTGAATTTCACTGACGAGATTCCATCTTCTGGAGGTTGGTTCAGCTTAAATTCATTTGATCCAGTCATCTGATAAGATTGTGCAAAATTATTATGCGTACTTTTTAATTATTGCTTAACATTTCTAGGTAACCATGTTTGGAAATGCACTATTATTTAGTCATTTCATTACAAAATTCTTAACTGTATAATAGTACAATATGCTCCTGCACAGTATGAATTTAGTTGAAGAACTTTGTAATATTATTTTTATATTTATATTTCTTATTCATTTTTATGAATATAATTTCACATTATGCATATTTATGGCAGTGGAGTCATAGTTGCTCCCTGAGGTTGGTTGGTTTCTTGCTTGCTTACAGACATTTCATCATCCAACTAGGTAATATTATCAGTAGTACTAATATGCATGTCAGTGGCACTGATGATGTTACCTAGCTGAATAATGAAATATCTGCAAGCAAACAGGCAGGCTCAGAAAGCACCAAGGACTCCATACAGTTCAATGCTGAGCTACATATATTCTCTTCCATTGGTATAAGTGTGGCATTTATTTGTTGTAAGAACTGTTATGATTTAAACTAAAAAAAGAAAAAAACATTTTAGCCATAGAGAAGTTTTCAAATGCATTGATCATTTTTATTTACCTTAAATTACCAAGATTATATCAATTACTAAAAAAGCAAATATAATTTATTACTATTAAAATTATACCTAAAACTTATATAAAAACAATACTGTATTATCCTACATATAATATTTATGAAGGGCATTCTCTCTAGTAATAGCATCTGAAATATTATTTTGCAGCTTACAACAAACCTGTAGGCGGTCCTTTAATACTGTCAGTCAGAGATGGAAATACAGTTGACCTGGATTATTGTTCAAACCACCAGACTCATTCGTGATCAAACTCAACACTCAAGTTACTTTAGAAACCTTGTCTAACTTGCTCTTTAAGTGGGCAATCCCATACACGCTTCTCTGACATAAATCATTTTTTTATCTCACCTTTATTATTTTTAAAAACTAACTCAAGGTTGCAAACATATCCAGCACATCTTTCGCCTTTTTTTGTCCCCACAACCACCCTGTGACTTGGACTGTTTGTGTGTGTGACTAGCTCAAGGTCACCCAGCTGGCTTTCATAACTAAGGCAGAACTAGAACTCAGTCTCCAGCTTTCTAGTCTAGTCAACCACTAGACCAGGAGTGTCAAGCTGGCAGCCCATGGGCCAGATGCATCATGCGCAGACCACGTCCAACCCAGCTCTGCAAATGGGAAAAACATCGTGAAATGTCATGACAGCAACAAGTGAAATGTCATGTGACAGCAACATGATGCTATGAGTTTGACATCCATGCACTAGACCATGGGTCCTCAAACTACTGCCCGCGGGACGCATGCGGCCCGCGGAGTGCATTTACCCGGCCCGTGACGTCCAAGCCGTTCCCCCCCCTTTCCCCTCCTCTCCTCCAGCAGCCCGTCCGCTCTGCTTGGGGGTGGGCGGACAGAGCGCATGCCGGCTGCATTCCTTCTCTCCCTTCCTTCTTTCTCTCCATTCCTTCCTTCTCCTCCTTCTAGCCTTACTTCCGAGCCTTTCCTGCCCTGCAACCACAGCCCCCCTCGGGCTCCGTCTGGACCGGGTGGCCAAGGATACTGTTGGGGCGGCGGGGCCTGCAGAGCCCTGATGCCGGCGGGGTGAGGCTGAGGCGGCTGAGGCGGCGGCAGCAGAAGGGGTCCCGGCTACTACTGCTGCTGCTGCCGCCGGCGGAGGAACAGGCGCCCTGCTGGCCACCGCCAGGGAAGGGGATGCTCCGGTCGCCACCACCGCCCCCGTCGCAGGGGGAAGGGGTGGTGGCGGCCCGGCTCCCACACCGCTCCCTTGGGAAGGCGCCACTCCCATTCCCGTCCCCACCGCCGCGCCGGGCTTGAGAGCCGCTTTCTGCGGTAAAGTAAGACCGCAGAAGGCCAAGCAGAGCCACCACCAGGCCGGGGCCAGCGGCAGCGGGGCAGCGGCTGGGGGAAGGGAGGGAGCGGCGGGGCTCAGCCGACCGCTGCTAGACGCCGCGGAGCCGCTTCACCCAGCTCAGGGGAGCCAAGAGCCGCCGGCGGAGGCGGCTCCATGAGCGGCAGCGCGGCTTGACCAGCCCCCACTTGCCCTGGCCTGAGGAGGCGGGATACGAGGAGGAGAGGAGGCCGGCCGGCCGCATTGTCATGGAGACCGGCCAGGGGTGCTGGCCTGCCGGGCTACCCCCGCCCCGCCGCCCCCGCCCTGGTGGTGGCTCCGCTTGGCCTTCTGCAGTCTTACTTTACCGCAGAAGGCGGCTCTCAAGCGTGGCAGCGGGGACGGGAACAGGAACGGTGCCTTCCCCAGGGAGCGGCGTGGGAGCCAGGCCACCACCACCACCTCCCCCTGCGATGGGGGCAGCGGCGGCGACCGGAGCATCCCCTTCCCCGGCGGTGGCCAGCGGGGC
>JAEANM010029467.1:0-10176 GCA_017656035.1 Myanophis thanlyinensis | reverse complement strand
TCTCAGGGGGGAGTTCATTCCAGAGGGAAGGCGCAGCCACAGAGAAGGCCCGAACCCTTGGCGCCGTCAGACGACATCAACCTGACGGCGGTATTCCAAGGAGGCCTGCCCTGTGGGAACGCACAGTCAAAACTTCAGAATTACAGAATAACAGAGTTGGAAGGAACTTTGGAGGTCTTGTCCAACCTCCAGCTTAATCAGGAGATCCTACACTATTCCGCACAAATGCCTGTCCAATCTTTTCTTTAAAATCTTGAGTGATGGAATACCTACTACTTCATTATCTTTCATTAGAAGAAAGCTCAAATTTCAAATCAAATCAGATCAAATTTTATTCATCACATGCATAGTCATACATTTATTTATTTATTTTATTTATTTTACAAAATTTATATATATCTATATATATGGTAGGAAATGCATTGAAATGTGTATAAATTTTCTTTGTGGTAGAAAAACACATCACTCTAGAGCAGTGTTTCTCATCCTTGGCGACTTTAAGATGTTAAATTCTGAGAGTTGAAGTCCAAACATCTTAACGTCGCCAAGGTTGAGAAACATGCTCTAGAAAGAATTGGCCAGCATTTCAGCATTCAGTACTGAGGAAAGACATGGCAAGTATTCATTTTTTAAAATTAATTTATAGGGTCCCTTTGCTTTTGATCCTTTTGCATCTGAACTTTGTC
The DNA here is from genome assembly GCA_017656035.1 of Myanophis thanlyinensis. Taxonomy (NCBI): domain Eukaryota; kingdom Metazoa; phylum Chordata; class Lepidosauria; order Squamata; family Homalopsidae; genus Myanophis; species Myanophis thanlyinensis. Next base: position 9,490 of record JAEANM010029467.1, on the reverse strand, counting down.
AAAATTCCAAATGCAGCTGCTTTGTGATAGCCCAATTTATTTAAAGATAGATAATATTGATATGTTCTATGCTTCTATAAGATTTCCTCACCTTTTTCATATAACCTAAGGCAGCAATTAAACAGTCAGATTCTTTATTCCAATTATGTCCCTCTAATCAGTGTCTGGATGAAATTATATCTTCTAAGTTTGATGTATTTTATCTCAGCTAGCCTGCAATTACTTCTAGACATCTATCACAACACAATGTAATACAGTAAGATCCAGGGAAATCCATTGAGACTTACCTGGGAAGAGGCATCAAAACAGAGGAACACAGCACAAGAACGATTAGGAATTGTTGGATATTCACTGCTGTTTTCATTGCTGGATAGACCTGGTTTTGCCAATGTGTTTGAGTGAAATGGAGCCTATCATATGGTTTGTTTGATTGTTGTCATGGGGGGGGGGGGATTATTCCTTTTGTACTGTTTTTATATTGAGCCTTCATATTTGTAAAGTGTCTGGAGTCACTGAGAGTATGTTGGACAACCATATAAAATTTCTTAAATAAATAAAAAACATATTCATTGCTTTACATACTCAGGTGAAGGTTATAGTACTGAAAGAGTTGAGGTGACATTAATCGCTGCGAATGCAGGAAACATTTATCCCCAAATATGTTGGCTCCCTTTTATTATATGGAAAGCACTTGGCTGCATATGTAAATACAAAATAATTCTAAGGGTTTACCTAGATTTCAAAGGGAATCCCATAGATTTCTATATATTCCAATACAATGTTAAGAGAATATGTGTTGCTCCTCCTACTTATTCTGTTACAAGTGTTAATTAGCATAAGAAGCATTACAGTCTGCCTCTGGGTAAATATGCTTGCTTCTAATATCCATTCATATATGCAAGTAGCTCTACCACTATATAGGGAAATGACAATTTATTTCTGGTATCTTCCATTCAAAGATTTGGATAGCAGATGATGAAAAGATCTCTGATTAAGATTAAGAACAGATGCAGTCAAGTGACTGATCTCAAAGTAGATAGTGTAGTATAGTGTAGTATAAGATAAGCTACCTTATGTCACTACTTGGGGAATTAAAATCTTCTTCTTGGAATATGGATGGCATGGATCATTTTATATGAAGCAGCATCTCAGAATAACAGCCAGTTATTACAGTAATGGACTTGTAGAACCCCCATTGTACTAGCCTATCTACTTACAGATTGGGACTGCAGAACTACCCACATGTTAACAGATGAATCACACGACAGCATGTATTCTTCAAATCCAAAGGATGATGATGATGATGATGATGATGATGATGATGTACACAAAATGTAAAATCACAGCTGATGTTGGTATTCTTATATACGTATCCAGTTCTTCCCAAGAACCTAGGATGTTATAACAGATCAACATAGTATATGTGTAGATTCAAGCAGTGTGGCTTTTTGTAATTGACAAATAGGAAATGTTGTCAATGTGCAGATTTTTATAAGCACCATCCAAGATTTTTGGGTTCAGCATCCAGAGGGCTGACAACTACTGAGACCATCATTGCCAGTTTATGCCATAATCTTTCAACTTCAATTTTCAAATCTTGATATTTTGTGATATCCACTTCTTTGTCTTCTATTCTTTTATCCCCTGGTATTATCATATCAAAAATCCACACTTTCTTCTTTTCAACCAGTTAAATTTAATCAGCCTTTATCAGTTTGTATTTGGAAATCCCACAATGCTTTATTTTAACCTTTATTTTGACTATTTTTTCAACTATATGTTCACACTAATTATTCACGACTAGCACATCATAATTTATGCAGATATTTCAGTGAATAATTTTGGTGACTGTGTTTTGCCATTAATAATCACTTCATGCAATCTTCTTACACAAGCTGAGTATATGAACTACTGTTTCTTCTGCTTCTTTGCACATTCTATAGTTTCATCATTTGATGATATTTCAATAGTGGCTTTGATTACATTAGTTTATTATTATGGGTTCTAAGTGAATGTAATACTTAAACTGATTTTTGAATTATGTTTTGTGTTGTTGTCTGCCACCCAGCATCCCATTGGTAGATGGGTGGTCATATAAATTTGTTAAACAAACAAACAGCTTCTCTGAGCTTCAGCAGGGTCATTTCAAGGGGTCCTGTCTACCCCTTCATTATTAAAACAAGATAGCAGTAGTTGTAAATGGGTTTTTTAAAAAGCCAGCATGACTAATGTGTTAAAGGAAGACCACAAAAACTGAGATTCAAATTTCCACTCAGCCATAATGCTCTCATTGAGCAAGTAGTCTACTCATTAAAAGCTTTTCTGCCCTCCAGCCTTAAGCTGCTTGACTCCTGCTCACAAACCAGCCAGAAATGAAAATAGCTTAAGAAATCCTTTTTCTGATTTAACTTTACATTTACCACAGCCTCTGATTGGTGGCTTCCTCTGCTTGTTTACCTTTCCCATTTGAGCTGGGAAAGCAAGCATCAATCCCTTTCCTTTCATTTGTGAATCTTTCAGGACATGTAGTTCCATGCATGGAGTTCAATAATGTTTTTATGAGAACCCAGCATCTTTTTTCTTGCCCTATATGGCATGCTACATGGGAGTAAATTCCATCTAACGGGCAACAGAATTTAAAATATTAAAAAAAGGACTTTTTATAACAAAACACAGATTGAACTGTAGAACGGTCAAACGATGTTGATGTATTTTAAGTAGTGGCTGTTTCAGACAGTCAAGATGGAAGAGAATCATAGCCTAAAGTCTCTTTCCTTTGAATCTGTCCCTTATGTGCTCAGATTGACTAGTCTAATGCAGATTTTGATAGAATGAAGTCACCTGAGGTGATAGGTCAGGTCCAGATTTCTCCTGTATCGTGGCTTTGATACATGAGGATTGGGAGTGCCCACAGAAGATGGTCAAAAAAGTTATGATAGCCCCAGCAGTGCAACTGAAGCCCCATCCACCTTTTGTCCATCATTTTTAATCTTGTCTGCACTGCCTACTCAAAACATTGGTCTTACTTCCTTTTTTCCTATCTCTGCATAGCTTCTTTATTCCAAATTCCCAATCATTTGTTCCTACTACCTGTCACCTACCTTCTTTCTCATCTGCTGCCTTTTATATTTAGGTTTCCCTCCAAACCAGTTAATGGGTGGCATGTTTTTTTGCATTACAGTCTTTCAGTTGAATCTAAGCATGACTACTTGACTGGGTGTTAAATACATGAAGAGATCACTGCAAATTTTCAGTCGTTTGTATGTTAACAGCAAATGCATTTCTCAAACGATTGACATTTAAATCAAACATTATAATAATTGAGCTAACCCTGCCTTTCCAGAGATCTTAGCAGAACATTTTATTGTATTACCATTAACTCTACAAACAAAACAAAAATGTACATTGTACAATGATCAGTTCTTCTTGATTCTTATGTTTCTAGTAATTGAATTTTGACTGTTGCATTCTAACACATTCCAAAGACATGTGCAGGGATTAAAATCCTAAATAATCTTGGAAATAACCTGTATCTGTAAAGGTAATGGTTGGAGGGTGTTAGGTTCTATTGATCAGTTTTCAAGAGAGGCATTTATTATAATGGAGTACATTCAGTTGGTGAAATAGTACTGAGGAAGGAGCTGTTCTCTAATAGTTGTAGTTTAACCACAGCATTTAAGAAGAGCCAGAATAGCAGCCAGTCTAGATTGATCCGGATGGTACTGATCTAGTGGTATTGGACAGCTGCTAATCCATTTATTTCAAACCAAACATCCCACTACTTAGAAGAAGAAAAAAGGAGATACTAACAAAAAAACTTTTGGAACAGAAAAACAAATTATTTTGATGCAGGAAAACATTAGTTTTATGGGAAAATGAAAAAGATGAATAAATTCAAATGATTTATTAGTCTAGTGGCCTGGGGCTTATTTATAAAAGACAGGCAGAATTACTACTATCTGGAGAAAAGTTTATCTGGCAATCCTTTGTACCTGTGTAATTGTGAGGAGTAAATACAGTAGAGCACCTGCCAAGCCACCTCCACTGCTCATCTTGTACCACTTGGCATTATTCCTGCTCCTCTTCTGCCTGATTTCTTTTTAAAAATTTTTTTTCTTTTCCATTAAATACATTTATTAATGCTTAATAAACATCATGTTGTCTAGAGTATTTAATTTGCATGACAATACAAATTTACATTTAATCTCCACCCCTTTTTTCCAACCATTGGTAAAATAAATTCCATGTTTGATAATATTCTACATCTTGTTTCTGTTTAATTTCCATTTCTGTACAATATAGTATCTTCCTGACTATTTCTTCATCTCGCGGTATATTTTTCCAATATTGTGTGAATATAATTCTTGCTGCTGTTAAGACATGTAATATTAAATAACATACTTTTCTTATGAAATTTTTTCTGACATTATACCTAATAAAAACAGTTCAGGTTTAAAATCTACATGTTTCCCTATCATCTTTTCTAGCCAAATTTGCCCAAATTGTGTATCTTTGCCCAAATTTGTTTTGTTTTGGAACAAGTCCATCACATGTGATAAAATGTGCCCCCTTTTTTGGTTACAGTATGTTTCCAATTTTTGCTAGATGTATTTTTAAACATTTTAGCTAACCTAGCAGGTGATAAATGCCATCTATAAACATTTTGTATCAATTTTCTTTATAAGAGGTTGCCATTGTTAATTTATACTTCCTTTCTCATAGGCTTTGCCATTTCTCTAGTGCTATGTTATTGCCAAAAAAAAATTCCCATTGTACCATTGTGGTTTTTATTTGTTCATTTTCCATTTTCAGATTCAAATTGCTTGCTTACTCTTCTGCCTATTGTTCTGCTCTCTTCAACCATACAAGCCATAGCAGCAGAAAGAGCCTTACTTTCCATGCCATCTCCACTGGACAGTAGATGTATCCAATGCCCCTTAGAAGAGCAGTAATTGCATTGTTCTAAAGGGCAGCTCATTAGTAGGAGGGGTCATCTTAATTATGGCCCCCATAAATCTGGAATCGAATGCATCTCAGTAAAATTTTAGAGTAGGGGAAATTTGGCATCTGCTTGCCTGATTTCATAGCAGGATGCTACCATTGTATGGCTCTCCACACTACCAAGTGATGAATTGATAAGCAGCCACCCTGTCTCACACAGCCATCTGGATCCAAGCAGAGCAAGGAAATGCCACATCACTAATAATTTGCATGCTGAGGCAAAGGCTTCCTATTGTGTAGCCCACTGCCCTGAATCTGGAACCTCAAAAATTTAAAAACAAAAAGAAATCATCTGGGAGATTGCACATAAAAGATCAGAGGTTGCAAACATAAAAGAGGAACTACCCCTGCAATGACCCCTGTGGCAAAGAAAACTCTGGAGTGAATTAAGGAAAGCTATAGACTCTTTCCTCTAAGGATAGTCTAAATTTTAATTGCTCTTTGCCATATAACAAATGCATGAAAATCACCCTTTGGAGAAGGGAGTTGGGCTTCTACTGCCAGCTTCATGCCAAACTTCCCTTTAACTTGAAGATCAAAACAGATTTTTTTAGTCTATGGGACACAAACTACAGCCAGGTTAATCTTGCCTGTGGGTTTGCCCCCATTAGCATGTCTAAATTCTGTCTGACACTGTATTTTTGTATTTCATAGTAATGATGTCTGCAACCCAGTTATTCAAGTGAGTGGCATGCAAATATTTGCAACCAAATGAATGAATAAATAAAAATTCAGTCTACATATGTTTTTGCTGTTGCAAAATGAGGCAGAATGTTTGACTGAGCTAAATTGGCTTTGGACATGCCAGGAGTTCGACCTGAGCATAATTTTAACTCTTCCCGTTATGCCAACTTTTTTTTTTAAAATCCCTTTAAATGTCCTAGGCTACATCTTCCAGAGTTCTCAGCTAGGATGGGTAAAATGCTAACCAGGAATTTTGGAAATTGTGATCTCAATCTGCAGACCCCTTCGTCATGGGAAGCAGCAAAAAAAACCTCCAACCCATATAAAATAAAATAAAATATCTAGAACTGGCATGGAGGCAGATACACAATATGCAGTCAGATCTGAGCAGGGCCAGAATTCTAGCTTTGAGATACGTGTATCTACTAGGTCAATGAAGTACTAAGCTTCTCCATGGTAAACTGAAATTCTCTTTAACAACCCATGGGTCATTTTAGGATGCCCCAAGCCAGCCCCCTGACATCTCCATAACTGACTGTCCTGTCCAAGGAGCTTCAGACGCCCTCTTTGAAATCTCAAGAAGTCTTCCAGAGAAGAAGCCAGCTGTCACCAACCATTTCCCCCTCTCAGTGGGAGTTCGTACTGTACACCAGGAATGCATCTTGAGAGGAAGGAGAGGAAAACCCTGACTTCTGAAATGCTTTGATCTCAAAAAGATAATTGCTGTGTTGGAGAAATATTAAGTGAAGTTCATTTTCAACTGCAGGCATCAATAAGTTACAGCACACACTTTTACACAGATGTGCCAAATCCCAATAAACCTTAGGAAAAAGCCCTGGCTTTACTTGTTACAGCAGCAGGCGTAGGTTCAGTGCCTTGAATGCTCAGGAGATGGATTATAAATATGGGGTGGCTTCCACATTCCAGACTCCAATTTTAAAGCCTGAAACTTCTACACTGGAGTTGTGAAGATATGGGAGTCACATGTGTGCATGTTTTTCTGAACTTCTCTCCTGGAGTGATTTTTAAAAGAAAATATTCCCAGCCCTCAACATTTTTCATATCTGAAGACCAGACCAACTTAACATACAATTGCTAACTTCTCCGAAATGGCCATGTGAATATGATATGCTGTGTCTTTCCTGCTTTTTCATTTGAAATCTGTATCTTTGACTCTAGCTAAGGGTCAAGACCCCTTTCCTGTAGAATCTTGCAGGAAACAGTGGGCAAGGGGGCAGTTCTTTGTCCCCTCCACCTCAGCATTAAGCACCAAGATTGCAATGCAGTGGTAAATATACCTGAAGGAATGGGCTTATGTTGTGCATTCACATGGAGGTGATATTTAAAAAATGATGTCATTTTAGAAATAAAATAGGAAGCCAGTGCAGTGTCCTATAAAGCAGGTTAGGAATATGATTCCAAGATGCCACAGATGATTGACAATCATACCAGAATTTATGGAACCCTCTGTATTCTCACCTTTCCCCAGAATAAGATGGAGAGTAGTTTTGGACTTCTAACACTGATATCAATAGAGAAAGCAAGAAACCAAGACCTCTCTAAGCTTTCTGAGAGCGGCTTCCTGGTTATCTGCTCCAATACTAACATCCTCAAATTCCTAGAGAAAACACTGAGACATGATGCTTGGCTACCTTAGTGGTGGTCTGCCCCTCTCCTAGTACTGGACATGAAAGAAGGACAAAAGCCAATGAAGTCTGCAACAGGAAACACCTAGACAGGAGGGGATGTGCCTATTGCAGCCAAATGCAGCCTGCATGAGCTGGGCAGATCTCAAGCTTTACTGTGGTTTCTGCCAAATTGTGCAGGCAGCAAAACTACAATTGGGAGAAGGTATAAAATTATTATTTCTACATCCAACCAGAAAAGCCTGAAGTCACATGCCTCTGAAATTGGGGGTGGGAGGGTGAGAGGAAGGCTGTGTCATATACAGAGGTGTTCAAGCATAGCTACTCAGTGTTCCCAATTGGAATGGTCAGATATGCCCTAATTTCATATCTTCCTATAGAGGCTTGAAGGACATCTGTGTTTCCTTCAACAAAACATTCCTAGATCTCAAAGTGGAATTCTCATCATGACCATGCAACTAAGCATAATCACTGAGAAAGTTGAGTGCTGCTGTTATTCAAAATATCTGATGTTCCAGACTTGTTGATCTTAGGAATTATGGGATTTGTTACCCAACTCAAGATATATGAACGGGTAAAGTGAAAATCAAAGAATACACATCTGTGCCCATTATTTTCCCCCCCCCTGGGGGGGGGGACAATGGATGATGATAGTTTTGGAATCTATCCCACAACTTGCAGTTCTTTTCACAGATGGGGAAATGGTTATTTTTTTCAAATAGCTCCAGATATTGGTGTCCTGGTCGAAGTAAAAATATTTTGTCTTATTTTACATGGAGGTATATATTTGTTTTAATAAAACATGAATTTGTATAGAATTGTTTAATCAATTGTATGGCAGAATAAATATATTTTGTTGTCTTTAAAATTGTGTTTTATTTCAGCTGTGATTGGGTCATGCTGACCTTCACATATGTATCAGGTTTACTTAAGCAGAATTTTGTTTTATTTTAAAATAATTATGGCAACTTGTTTTGCACGAGACTTACAAACATTTTGAAACATAAGAGAGGTGTTACCTCTCACCCATGTTGCTGATGGTCTATTTCCACATTCTAGATCGGTGTTTGGTCTTACCCAGGTTTATGTGTGGGCTTTCTCGTCTCACATGACATAACATAATGGTGTTTGCAACAGTGCAGGCATTCCTGCAGTGTTACCATTTGCAAATCTGGATCTTGCAGATACATTCTGCAACATTACAAGTTATCTAGTAAATCCTAAACCAATACATTAATTGCTTTCAATTTATCAGTCCCAAATCACTCAGTCTAATTACCATTCATCTGGAGTTTGTGTTTTTAATGGTTTATGGGTATTGTTGGTAATCTTTTAATTTCTCATTAAAAACAGTATCTTGTATGCACTGTGTGAAAAGCCCTAATCCGATAAATCAAGCAAGAGTAACACGGTTAAAAGAAAATCAGTGAAACAATATTTGGGGTTTATATATTTCTGCCAGTCAATTTGTAATTAAAAGTTGCTACTTATAAAAAACAACAACACAGTTGTTGCTATGAAAGCCATTATCAGTCAGCATTTTCATATGAATACTGCTTTAATTAATTAGCAAGAAGTAAATACATTATATATCAAAAAACGCTTTTTCCACTGAACCCATGTGTTCCAGAACAAAAGCCTTAATAAACTACACAAAAGAGGGACAAATTAGCTGATCCCACCTTCCAAGCTTTGCTTTTAGCTTTCAAGTCTTTTAAAGTTCTCCAAGGAGTTTTCCATCATCCTTACTTTTTTTTTCTTGCTGTTATTTTTTCATGCCTTGTTTATTTCACTTTGGACAGGGTAGACAAACAGTACACACAGAGAGACCCATTTTAACCATTCAAATTAAATTCATTTTGAAATCAGTTTGCAGGATTGTGGAAAACAAGAGTGTTTATGATTATTAAAATGGAATATAATTATGATAGCATGCATGATCCCTCTGGAACAACTTATTTACTGAAGACTAAAGGACTATGCCTCGGTTCACAAAGCAAGGAGGGGAGGAATGGTTCATCAAATGTTTTACTCGCTTTGGTGCACTTTCTATACAGTGAAAGAAAAGGCCTTTCTCCTTTAACGGCCTTGGTCGCATTGGTGGATGATCTCTGGAGGGCCCAGGACAGGGGTTGTTCCTCTGTCCTGGTCCTATTAGA
>JAEANM010029466.1:0-10176 GCA_017656035.1 Myanophis thanlyinensis | reverse complement strand
CCTCTCCCTTCCTTTCTCTCCATTCATTCTCCTCTCCCTTCTTTCTCTCCATTCCTTCCTTCTCCTTCCAGCCTTCCTTCCAAGCAGTGGCGGGGTGGCGGCTGGCGGTGGGGAGGGAGCGGCGGGGCGGGGGCAGCCCAGCAGGCCAGCACCCCTGGCCAGTCTCCGTGACAATGCGGCCGGCCTCCTCCTCTCCTCCTCATATTCCGCCTCCTCCTCCTCCTCCTCAGGCCAGGGCGAGTGGGGGCCAGTCAAGCCGCACCGCTGCTCATGGAGCTGCCGGCTCGGCTCCCCTGAGCCGGGCGAAGTGGCTGTAGCATCTAGTGGTGGTCGGCTGAGCCCCGCCGCTCCCTCCCCGCCCCCAGCCGCCACCCCGCCGCCACTGCCCCCGGCCTGGTGGTGGCTCTGCTTGGCCTTCTGCGGTCTTACTTTACCGCAGAAGGCGGCTCTCAAGCCCGGCGTGGTGACGGGAACAGGAATGGTGGCTTCCCTAGGGAGCGCGTGGGAGCCAGGCCGCCACCACCTCCCCCTGCGACGGGGGAAGTGGCGGTGACCGGAGCATCCCATTCCCCGGCGGTGGCCAGCGGGGTGCCGGTTCCTCCTGCTGCTGCAGTGCCATCTCAGCCTCACCCCGCCGGCATCAGGGCTCTGCAGGCCCCGCCACTCCAACAGTATCCTTGGCCACCCAGTCCGGACGGAGCCCGAGGGGGGCTGCGGTTGCAGGGCGGGAAGGGCTCGGAAGGAAGGCTGGAAGGAGGAGAAGGAATGCGGCCGGCCTCCTCCTCCTCAGGCCAGGGCGGACAGAGTGCAGGCTTGCGCTGGCAAGCATGCGCTCTGTCTGCCCACTCCCAAGCAGAGCGGACGGGCTGCTGGAGGAGAGGGGGGCAAAGAGGGGGGAAACGGCTTGGATGTCACGGGCCGGGTAAATGCGCTCCGTGGGCCGCATGCGTCCCGCGGGCCGTAGTTTGAGGACCCCTGCTGTAGATGGTAGGTTTCTTTAATTAAAAATTGGGCAGCACTGTTGTAGATATTTTTTTCTTTATCCCACATTTATTATTTTTATAAGTAGGTCAAGGCGGTGAACATACTTGATATTCCCTCCTCTAATTTTCTCCACAACCCTCTGAGGTGAATTGGGCTAAGAGAGAGTGAGTGACCCAAAGTCACTTAACCAGCTTTCATGCCTAAAGCAGGACTAGAACCCAGACTACTGGTTTCTAGACTTAACCACTAGACCAAACTGCCTCAAATTTTGTTCCTCCTTGGCAGATATAATTTGTTTGTTTATGTAGACAATTTATATGGCAACCAATCTCATTGCAATGAGTGTGTGTGTGTGTGTCTGTGTTTATTAAATTTCTGCAAAAGAAATTTACAAAAAATAAGAGGAAAAGTCCAAGAAATGAAAAAAAGTAATTTCAACTTTCTTCAATACAGTTAGAAAGATAAAATATAAGAAACGTTTGCTCTATAATTCAACAGCATACAGTATTTCTGTAATACATGCCCATTGCAATGCTACAATGTTTGTAAGTGTGAAAGCTAGTCATAAGACACTGTTTTCAGTAATGCAGTCACTAAACAAGTGGTTGTAAGTCAAGGATTACCTGTAATCAAAAGTAATAAGAGACACACAGAAATAATTTACAATTTTTACGATGTATATTTGCCCTGGATCGCTGCAGTTGAGAGTAGATTCTCTCTCTCTCTCTCTGTCTCTCTCTCTCCTCACTCCCAATTTACACACAGGTGACTCAGGGCAGATTACAAAATATTAAAGCATGATTTCTTACAAATAACAAATATACTGGAGCTGATGTTTTAATATAATATACATAAAATTCCTAATCACATTGGCTGCTTTATGATTATTGGAACATAAGATTAGTAAAATAGTGCCTTTCAGTGACTGGATTTGCATATAGGCCATAAATAATTTTCTGCTTGCTACAGTGGCTAGTTTCATGTAATGTACTGTGTCAAAATCAAACTAATTATACAGTGGCTTGGGGCAATGTGTAAGTAAATAAATGATAATATTGTTATTATAGAATGTCATGAACACATTCTATAGGTGAAGGAAACACATTGCTCTGGAGTCTGGTCCTTGGTGAGTGAAATCCATCCATTAAGACTATTATAATAAAAAGTAAGGTCTTTTTATCAATTTCTCCTTGAAACCAGTAAGTTTCTATTTCGATTGGCCTGCAGAAAATGCAGAAACATCATTTTAAATTTTTCAGAGATATACTGATCGTTCAATTCCGCCCGTTGTCCATTTTGAAGGAGAGGCACGAACAACAACTGCTTAGTTTGGCGTGATCTTCGGGATGCAACATTTGCGTCGTGCTGAAAAGATAACTAACGCACGTTTAGTATGGTGGTACTAAATTATTACCCCTCTGTGTATCTATCTGTGCGACGGATTAAAACCAGGACATCCACGTTCTACTACTCCGACACCCCAAAGGGAAGGAACACTCCGTCTCCCATACATAAAGTGCCACGCCCTCAATCCTCTTCAGCCAATCCCAGCTCGCTTTTGCTCCCCTCCGGCCGGCTCAGGAGATGGCCCAATAGTAAAGCTCTGGCTTTTTTCTAAAAAAAAAAAGGGGGGGGGAGGAGGAGGAGAGAAGCGGAGCTGCTCTCCCACTTCCAGTGGGGCTGCCGGCTGTTGCTTATCTTTCTTGACGCTGTTGGGAGATCCTGTATTACTTCAGTGTTAGTTTCCTCAGCGCTGTCCAATTTCTCCTCTTCCGTGCCTGGAGCGAGCGAGGCAGTCAAACTGCAGGCAGTTCCGCAGGTAATCTACTTTTTCTCTCTCCGCCCTTCTATGAACCGAACGAGCAGGTGGAGGATCCCTAGCCAGTCGTAGCCAGAGTCCGCTACGGTTCTCCGCCCCCACCCCTTCATATCTGCTCAGCGTCCCCTGCTCAGTTGGGGTGTACGGGGAGCTTCACCTTTGAGGAGAAATACGTCCACGGCCAGGTTCCCTCTTCTGAATCCCTGAAATGGATCAAAGGGAACCCGAGCGTGCTTGGAAGAATGCATCGCTCGGCGGCGGGCTGGAACAAAGACCAGATAATAGCCGCTTCATCACCCCTTCCCTTTCGGTAGCTTGGCTTGCCTTTTGCTTAAGGCTGCATGCAGCTTGAAAGAAAGGGTGATCGGAGTGCGGCTTGTCTCGTCTCTCTTTGTAAGCTCGGTTAAAATACCATTTTCGGCGGCGGACATGGGGAAGTCAGAGAGTGGCCGCCGCTTACCCTTTTCCCCCACCCCGCCCAGTGTGAGATTAGCACTTTTGCGTATAGCTTGGATGAGTGAGTGAGGCGTGAGTTGTGGTTAACTGGTGGCTTGAGGCATTGGTCATAGCCTGGTGATGTTCCACCGGAATGTTCCTCTTGTACAATGTAATCGACTTCCAGTAGTAACTGATGGGAGTTACTATTAAGGAAATGAGCATAGCCTTCACTGCATCCTGTTGCTTTGTACCCTGCCACGTTCAAGCAGTCCTTCTCAGGATCTTTACCTGGGCAGTTCAAAAGCACCTGCTTAAAGGAGAAATAAATATGTTTCCCTCATATGCCCCAGCCACCTGTCAAAGTGCTGCCAGACGGACTTCTCTACCAATCAAAACCCACACTGCAGCTTTGGCAACCTTAATGGACATTTTCAAGGAAGCTTAAGACAGGAATGGGAGAGTTACAACTAAAGAGGATGTTACTTGGATTCCCTTCCTGTAAGAATTTATCACTGAGGATGATTTTACAAATTGAAGCCTCTTCTAAAAGAATGCACTCATAATAAAGGGGGAGGGGGAAGGGTGGAGATGAAGCTTTCAACATATGCAAATTCACAATGTGTCTTGCTTGCTATTCTCCTGGTTTGAATGCATCAATTACTCTTATGCTTAACGAACCCAGCTAAACCTGCTTGTGTATTAATATTTTAGATGGCATTCTCAAGGATAGAAAACTGAAAAGACAATTTATAACTTGTCTTGGTTTGTTTTATGGGATTTAGTAATGGACTTATGGGAAAAAAAGCAGTGTAGTAAAAATAGAATGCAGTATATGTGGGAGTGAGAGTGGTAAAACTATTGTTTCCTATATTAATGTAGAAGTGTTATTTAGCACAAAAAGGGAGGATATTTTAGATTTCTCTACCTGAAGCAAAGCTCTAAGTGTCGCCCAACTCTGGACCTCAAATCAAGATATATAGATTATAAAAAACACTCTTGAAATTTTCTCATTGGGGCAGAAAAATTCATCTTCCATTCTCCCTCTCCCTGGTAGTAAAAATATAACACCAACATCGAGGCATTAAGTAATTAGCAAATGCTATGCATTCATACCATCTAAAATTAGCCACCTATTACCTAATGGTAATGCCAGCCAGGACCCTCAGTTTTTGTTAATAGAGGAAGAGATCTAATGTCACTGGGAAAAATGAGAGGTTATGGGTACCCCAGGTATCAAAACACCTTGGAACACTCCTCATCTTAAACTTTTATTATATGTGTGCACACATATCTCTTTCTTAAACAAAATAAAAATAAAAAACCCAGAATTTAGAGAACTAGAAGCCATTCTGAAAGAAAGAGTTAAATATCATATTTTATCATTTGAAGAGTTCTGCCTTTATGATGGGGAAAAAACTTTGAAGCATTAATATTATCTTGTCCTTGCAGTAATGAATGCCTCAGCTTATGTTATGGCATGGAAAGACCAAGAAGGCTTTGAACAGTCAGTGTTGCCATGCTTGCAACTTATTTCCTGAAGAGTAAACCCAGTTGGGTTTGGCTGAATTAACATATCACACTAATCCTAGACACTGTGATTTTATGTCAGTGGTAAACAATATTTAGAGATCAGAGACTGATTTCAGAAGTGGGGAGGGGAATTAATATCTACTGTGGATGGGGCAATTATAGAAAGCAATGTTACATAGATAGCATTTTGTTTCTTTCCCACCCTTTGGGGATGAGTGATATTTATGAGGAGGTTAGTTTTTAAATTTGTATTTTAAGTTTCATTGCCTTTTTCATGTAAATGTAGTGAGAAACAGTTCTAATACATTTGTGCAATTGTGCCACTGAAATTTAGTACTAAGATGAAAGAGGATTCCACTGACTGCATGTAGCCTCAGGTTGCCTGATCCTTTTCTGTGAGATAGGCTGAAATCTGAGGATCTGGATAAGCACAAGCATAAGAGACCATAATATAAGATAGCTGGAAGGAATGCAGGCGCCCATGAACTCTGCATCAGAAAACACAGTAGAAAGATAAATGAGTAAAGCTTTTTTCTGTGAGAGAAAATACAGTAGAGAAATAGAGAAGATGAAGATGAGAACTTGAGAAAAAGTCTCAACAAAAAGGAACCAAATTAAAAGTCAAAATTGACTATCACTGTCAGCAACAGAGTTCATATCAATAGATAAACTGTTCTCTTTGGCATTATTATACAGTCATGGGAAAAAGTAAGAACAGACTGTGTACATTTTTTATAAAATGAACATACCAATATTTTATCTTTTTAGAACAATATATAAAGGTAAAAGTCATTTAACTGAACAAAAGCCTATGAAAATTGACTCTGCAATTTATTTTTTAAAAAGGCAAATAGACCATTTCTTTCTGCAGAAAAAATAGTCCTTGATTCCAATAGCTAGTATTGCCCTCTGTAACAAAACAATCTCAGGTGAGCATTTATGATAACTGCCCACCTTCTCTGACATTGGCCAGGAATAGGGGTTTTTTTCATGTAGATTTTTTTTTTCCAGCTGGACAATGTTTGAGGCATTTCTTGCACACAGGGCTCATTTCAAATCACTCCATAGCATCTCAGTGGGGTTTAGATCTATGCTTTGAACTGGACAGTCAAGAACCATCCATTTCCTTGTACCAAAGGTTCTTTTTCAAGAGGCAACTGGACTTTCTGGGTTTTTTTAAATATGTTTCACTTCTCATCCAAGAAGCTTCTTCACCTTTGATTGGATAGTGGGGAATGGAAAACCATTGGTAAGGCAGTTCCATTCCCCACCAGTCAGTGTCAGATCTAAAGAAGCTTCTTGGTTGAGAAGTGAAATGTCTTCAAAGAAAAACCAGAAGGTCCAGTTGCCTTTTGAATGAGCACCTTTGGGACAACCATGATATGGATGATTGAGAATCTCCATAAACAACCATTTCCTTGAGTTCTCAGTTGCCTGAGTTCTGATAGAGCAAAGCAATCCCAACCTTAACATTTCCACCACTATGCTTTACAGTTGATATCAGGTTCTTTTGGCGAAATGCTGTCTTTTCATTTAACATTTTCTGGTATTATGGCCAAATTGTTCCAGAAGTCCTGGTCTTCCTAGATGTTCTTTCTGAATAGCAAAAGTTGCTTCCTGACACACTTCTCACATAACTATTATTTGTGCTTTCTAGTGGTAAAATAATGCACTTTGACATTAATAGTCATAAGAACTACTTGTAGGTTACATAATGAAATTCTGGAGTTATTAGAGGCTTATTTCAGTATCTTGCATTTTGCTCTCAGGATGAACTTGCTAGGATGGCTTGGTCTAGATACAGGGTTACTTAACTTTCTCATATATCGTATATCTTGTTTGGATGAGAAATGTCCCCATATTGAGCTTCTGGGAAGTTGTTCCAGCTTATTTATAAAAAAATGGAAAAGAGGACTATGTAGATACACAAAGGGAAGTGCAAATTTAGCTATCTGCTACAGCTATCTGCTACCCGGGTGTGTGAGTATTGACCAAGTTTTGAAACCTACATTCCCCAACTTTGTCTATATTTTTATTCAATCATATAAACATTTTTAAAAAGCTTGTTGAATCGGATCACCTTTGCTACTGCCCAATATCATTTCTCCTTGATCACCATAATGAAGAAAATGACAAAATCTACGTCATGTCATCATGAAACAAATTCCACTCCTTTATGTCTCAGCATTGGGCATAAGTACATAAGTAATTGGGCTTGCACTGTAACATTATGATGTACATGTTATCATATTCCCTGTCTTACCAATGTCTAAATTGCTGCCCCCAAGCATGCGATCTTCAAAGTATACTGCCTCTAGAAATGTAGTTTCCATATAAGGAACATGGTCATTTGCTATTGTTCTTTATCTAATCCGCTTTTAAGATCACTAAGCAACCAACCTCACAGACTATGGAGATCAATTCTTGCTACAAGATTTACAGCCCTGCATTACCATACTAGGAGATAGCAGCCTTCAAACAGCAATCCTTGATAGGAGAGAACAACCATAAGATGTTAGATAACAGAATTGTGTATTAGGTTTGTATAGTCCTTTGGTAATAATTTTCAAAAAAAAAAATGCTTTGGAGTTGTGTGACAGTACTTTCTTTCATGTCTGAAGCATTGTAATGGGTGTTCTTCCTAACCTCACTATAGATACAGTAGAAGATGTAAAGATACTTTAAATATTTAAAGATGCCTTAAAGATTAGTTGCTCATTCCATCAACTTCTTTATATTGAGACAGTTTCCTATCAATAGAAAGGATTATACATTGAGCTGTTCCTAGTTTTACTGACATGTGTCCAATTTGTAAATATTTCCCAGAAATGAGGAAGAAATATATCCATCTGAGTTATTTAATCTGAAAGTCATACATTGCAATCATGAAAAGCCACAGTTTTCTTCTGGATTTTTCAAATGTAAAATGTTCCATTCATATTATGCCAGACTTGTTTCCACAGTCAACTTGGGCAGCGCATTAGTAGCTTATTTCAATAGTGGTGATTTTAGCAATAAACAGAAGAAAAACCTTCATTCTGAAATACTGCCTGCTCCTTCAGAGGTTCTGTTTAAGTAGTTGACATAGGAGATCCTTCCTCATGGAAAGGGTTTCAGCTTGGTCAAGTAGCAGTTCCTCAGCAAGGCACAAAGAAGCAGGCTTGGGGAAATGAAACAATGACATGGGGAAATTGACAGTTACACCAAGCTGTTTCCCACCAAGAGGGAATCCACATGGACTGTTGCTAAGCAACAACTCACAGATCCTCAACATAATATTTTCCAAATTCTACCCAATGGCTCAACTCTGAGGCTGATGAGTTTTGAAAGTTTCCATGTATACAGATAGTCCTTGAGTTACAGTGACAGTTGGGATCAGAATTTCCATCACTAAACGTTGGCATAAAGCGTGACATCACGTGGCTGCATTGCATAAGCAATGCCAAACCTTGTAGTCCTTGTTGCTGTTATTAAACAAGGATCATGGGTCATCAAATGAGCACCTCCTTGCAGTTTCTTGCTGTCATTAAGGGAAAGGCAACAGATGTTTCAAGTCCCAGGCAGCTTCAAGCAGGCTGACAGGGAGGTAAGTGGCTGTGCGAGTGCATCAAAGCTTGGGGAGAATACACAGGTGAGGGAGATATACCTGAGCAACTTGTGATCTTCTCTGCCAGCAATGAAGGTTGAAAATTGCTATCATGTGATCATGGGATGCTGCAACTGAGCCGGTGGCCAAGCACCCAGATCATAATCAAGTGACCTTAGGGGTAATGGGATGACCAGTACTTTGAGGACTGGCTGTAACCATTACTCATTCAACACTCTCATAATTTTAAACTGGCATTGACCAAGTGGTTAGCTGAGGAATACCTGTTCTAACAAAATATTTTTACCAGACAACTTTAAGAGGTGAATACCTCTGGCTACAAACTGGTGCATTAGTTTAATCAATTAATTTTAATTGGGTTTTAAATTGTTTATGTGTGTTTTTATTGGCTGTACACCGCCCCGAGTCCCTTGGGAGAGGGGGCGGTATAGAAATCTTGAAATAAAAAAAAATTAAAAAAATGAAGGATCTGGTTAGTGCAATACCTGCACTGTTATCAGTGTACAAAAGTTATGTATTCTGCATTCTACTTGCAGAATTGTGTTGCTAGAAGAAACGCAACTCCTTGTTTAGTGGCATATTGGATACAGTAGGAAATATTGTCGCCTTCCTTGGCTTAGTCATTTGACTCATCATGCTAAGTACTAGGAAGATATTTTTAAACATATTAACTTAGTTTATATTCTATTAATAACTAAAGAATTTTAGAACAAGAACTGATCAAAATTAATTGATTATGCAACTGTGAGTCTCTTCAAAAATTGTCTGATTTAAAAGCCTTCCTGTCCTTCAAAAGGCAAGTTAATATGAAGCATATTTTCAATAAAAGCAGTGATCATGGTAGTTTTATACACATTTTTAGAATTATATCTTTTTATAAAAATAGAAGATGTAATTTAAATTTTGGGAAAATAATGTATAATATATGGTAATAACTAAAAATTATTGTTTCCACTCATAAACAAAATGCTCAGGCATTGTGTGAAGAAAATATTTTTGCCTCATTGAAATTAAATAAAAAAAATTAGGCAATTGAGAATACCAAGAACCTTGCCACATAGACAATGATTTTGGCATGCTATGAACTGCTGAGAATCATTTGGAGTCAGGCTGCATGAATCTTGAATTTAAAAAAAAACCATAAATGAAACAATAGAATTAATTTGCTTGAGAAAATATATTTTGGAAGGACATGCCTCTCTAAGAATGAAATGCCATTTATCTCTGCATCTTAAATTTGTGATGTTTCTTGTCCCTATTGGATGGCGTAGTAGCTCAGCAGTTAAGATGCTTGGCTTGTCAGCTGGAAGCCAGCAGCCCAGGTTTGAGACCTGAGCACCATGCAACAGAGTGAGCTCCCATCCTTGCCCCAGCTCCTGCCAACCCGGCAGTTAGAAAGCATGCAAATGTGAGTAGATAAATAGGTACCATTTTGGTGGGAAGGTAACAGCCACATGACTGCAGAAATGGTTATATATATATATTTATTTTTAATTGTTTTTTTCTGCTGGTATTTTTTAAAAATTCATTTTAAAAATTCATTAAAAAAAATACCAGCAGAAAAAAAATTAAAAAAAATATATACGGCAAACTGTTGTTGCTAATTTCTGCCTGGATAGTCTCTTGAGATGAGCTGAAAGGCAAAAGGGAGCTACGTTGTTCCCTCTCATATTTGGGTAGCCAAGTATCTCCACAAAAATAACATATATATTTATATAAATAAACCAGACAAGCTGACACACAGCAAGAACACAGACCCAGACCTCAAACCAGAAGCCAGACCAAAGCCCAGAATACT
>JAEANM010029465.1:0-10176 GCA_017656035.1 Myanophis thanlyinensis | reverse complement strand
TTCCTTCCTTCCTTCCTTCCTTCTTCTTTCCTTCTATCATCTAGCTAACCTCTGATCAGAAATGTAATGGTGCATTTTGAGCATTGCTGTGGGAATTGTCAGCCATATATAATGGCTGAAGTTGATATTAGTATGCAAGATACCAGATGCACATGGGGTCCAAGTGACAACCTAAGGAACCAATTCTCAGCAGATGCATAAATTGCACTGTAGAAATTTGATTTGTAATGGCAAATTGATGTTCTTACCTCCTCATATTTTATAAGAACTTTCTCAATTTTCACCAACAATTCTATATCCCCACTGTGATACAGTCTATAGTTATGATGATGCAATTTGCAACTCAAAGAATTTACACAAAATGTGCATATTTGAAGAGAAAGTGCAAACTATAGCATAAGGGAGAAATGGCTTGTAAAAATATGTATCTTTTGAAAAGTGGGTATGAATTGGACACAAGGAAAATGCAGAAGAAAATATAGACAAAAGCGTGTTAACTATGTGCTACTGAAACTCTTATTATCATGATCTTGAACTGGGTGAAACACCTGCATAACAGGGCACCAACTTTTGAACCAAATTACAGTATATCAAATGGGCCAATTTACAGAATGCATCCAAAATCTGGAATCCACAACTCTGAAATGAAATTTGAGAAAGCTATGTCTGCTTCACTCTACTGGCTGCTACTGCATTGCTGGGCCACTGCTGTGGTCACATGATCTTCATTTTCCACATTCTGTGGCAGTTTCCCAGCCAGCCTTGCAATCCCTTGCTTCTTCTTCCATCTAGTAGCAGCCATTTACCTGCCTGCTGGGAAGGGAAGGGAAGGGAAGGGAAGGGAAGGGAGATTTCTGGTTTTACTACAAGCAAACTCAAAGGGAAAGCTGGCAGGAAGCCAGTCTTGCTCCATTGTTTTTTGACCTACCCTTGGTAATTCTGTTTAAGTAAGGACATATATCTGAAACACTGATCCAACAGGGCACAAATTGTCTAGTTTATGTATTAAAATGATTTATAGATGGCTTCTCATTCACGAAGCCTTGGGGCAATTTCCAATACTAATATCAAAGCAATACTAGAAAATAAAAACAATATTTTATAAAGATCAGTACTAGTGGGAGTTGCTGATTGAGGAAGGCCATCATAAAATAGATGCTAATACCTTACTGAGAAAAAAAATCAGCCCATAGACTATTACCATAGAGATAACCCAGCTCTACATTGTTACTAATTGGCTATCCATATTGTAGTTGCCTGATGGGCTGGTATAAATGGAGATATGGAGGTGTTCTTTGCCTTCTCCTAATCTTAGTACTTTATGTCTCAACAGTAGGTTTGTAGCTAAGAAATATCTTTAGCATTGGTTCAATAAGTGTTTGCTATATGGCAAAATAATGTATCCCTGTCAGGAATCTTATTGCTGCAGTAATTGTAACTTTCCAATCAGCCCCAAAGGCATTGCAAGGTTCCAACTTTGAGATGGACAATCTGTATGAATGGACCAAAGAATATCCTACTGGAAACAATAAAATTATTGTAAAACCATACTTCACAAATCCATCCATCTCTAATTAACAAAGACGATGTCTCTAGTTAGGAAGACCCATTTAAGCAGAGTTTCAGATTATGTGTTGAAATCAGTCATATTGATGTTATTTATTAGACCCCTTAAAAAGGACCTCCTGCCCTTTGGAAATGTGAGGTACCAGGACTTTGGTACAGGAAGTTGGTGAGCAGTCTCCAAAACCTAATGGGATATCTTTATATCAGATGGGGCAGAACTGCAATAAAAGCAGAGGTGAAATTCAGGTTTTCTAGAATTGGTAGTAGATTTTCTAAGCAGTTCAGAGAACTGGTTGTTAGAATAAATCTCCTTTTGTTTTTTTCCACTTTACAGGGTTAATCCTGTAAGGAAGGCAGGAAAAAAACATTCTGGTGTTGTTTCTAGCCTAATCTTTATTGCCTTGCTTACAGAAACTATCTCACCCAGTCACATGCCCCCCAGACACATCCACCAAGCCACGCCCACAGAACTGGTAGTAAAAAAAGTTGAATTCAACCACTGAATAAAAGACAGTGGTTTCAAAAGTTCTGGTGGCAGAATGACGGTAAGAAAGCCCTCACTTGGAGTAGGAATGGAGTGGCTAGACAATAGGGGAAGAGACAGAGAAATCCACCAGTACTCTTGAGCCTGGCACCTGGCTGACTTTTAAACAATTGTTTTTTTTAAAGATTCAAATAGCACGTGCAAGAAAATATTATTATTATATTATTATTATGTAATTCACAATCTCCCGGTTTCTAAGCCAACACCTTAACAGCTACACCAAACTGGCTGTTGAGATCTTAGATCTGAGAAGGCTAACTTCCTTGAAGCAGGCCATAATGTCTATAAGCCATAATGCTTTGGGTCCAAAAAGTTGAGAATAGAACATACAATGTTATTTTTCATAGATGGAAAGTTGAAATACATTGAAAATATATATTTATACATTGAAAAGAGCTTGCCTCCTTCGATTGTTGGCTTGCCTGGGCTTTGCAAAGAGGACAATTTTACACAAGTGGAAATCAACTTATCCTCCTGAACTTAAGGAGTGGATTCAAGACCTGTGCTTGTTATAAATTTTTGAAATGTTTTTATATTCCACACATGAGAAGATGAAGCAGTATATGGCTTAGAATGAATGATAAGTTGGAAGATGGGATTTATTTTATAGTGATACTCAATAAGTCTGATTTTTTTTGTAGTTTCATTTCTTTTATGTTTCTTTTTATCACTATGTTGTATGTAGTTTTATTATTTTTATTGTACATTCACGGGTGTTGTAGTTATTGTTTCACCATAAAACTTTAGATTATTGTTTATCAGATCTTTTTCTAGACTCATCAAAATTCTTTTTATGATAGGTTCATAGCTTTTACAGTCTCTGTGGTCTTTGCAAAATTATTATCAAAATGTACCCCCAACTGAGCAATTGGGGGGTGGTATTGGGGATTGAGAGGGTTATTGACATAGTTGTGGGGCTTGAGTGCCCTGAGAAAGATAGCATATCAGAGGTTCAATCTTACTGAACAGGTCTCATAAGAGGAGTCAGACAAAGAATGTCTCTTCTATAAACTACATGGTTTGTGAAACCTATACTGGACAATTTATTGCCTGGGTCAACAAGGACTATGCTATGTGGAAACTGAGTCATGGCAACTGGACTACTTTTCTTGTTAGTTTGAAACATATTGCTGTTTATTGAGTTGCTTCTTCAGTCAGCGCTCAGACTGAACAAATTACTTGGATAAGCAGCACAACATTTCGAACTAACAAGGAAAGAAATCCAGTTGTCTGAACTTCCAGACAACTGGATGACTGCAAATTTTCATTGATCAGGGCCGTGCTAAGTGATGGATTTCCTCAACATCTGGTAACAAGTGGGGAATAGGACTCAGGATTGTTAGCTGAACAACCATGGGGAAGAAAAGAAAATTACTGGAAGAAAAGTTGCTTACCCATCACAAATATACAAAGATTTTTTTAAAAAAAATACTATTACAAATTAAGTCCAATAAGAAGAAGACATTTGAAAAGAATGTTCTGGAAAGAATAACATCCAAAATCAGCAATAACAGAAGTCAACCTAGCTGATTAAATCAATGCTGATTTATAATATGAATTTAAAAATATTCACAGAAATAGAACTGGAAGAACTGCTAAAGTTAACAAGGGCAAAGAAATAAAAACCTTGTCAGAAGTAGCTCAGACAGTAGAGACAAACCAGAGGAAGTCAGCAATAGAGGAAACCAGGATCTCCACTGAACCATTCTCATTTCCAAACTATGCATCCTCTCTACCTTCCCCTCAGAAAGAATGAAGCAATCAATCTATCTGGAAAACAAGAAGAACTGATATGAAGGAATAATTGAACACCTAAAACAACAGAAAAAAACAGAAAAAGGTTGCCTGCACTGAAACCTGTTCTGAAGAAACAACTAGCACAAGTATTAAAACATGCCAATACTATAATATAGACTATAATGACCAGCTCACTGCAAGAAACAAACCAAGTGATGTACAGATCATAACTGAATACCTGGGATAAAAAATGAACAACAAGAAAAGCCAAGCAGTGCATCACCAAAATGAATGATAAGATTGGAAAATAAGATCAGCGTCCTAAAACAGATAAAAGAAAAGAAGCTGAAGAACAAGAAAACCAAAAAATACCTGATCAAGAAATATCACTGAGAGACAAAGAAGATCAAGGAAGCCCTGGAAATAAAAATAACAAATAACAGCTATACCCAAGAAAATCAGCAGCTATAAAGCTCAATTGTCCACTCTAGGCAAACCCCCCAATGTTAATTGAATCAGAAACATGTCTACCAAAACATCCATAGTGAGAATGCAGTGAACCACTCAACTTTAGACAGGAGAAACAGTGCAGTTCTAGGCACACCTATAGGACAGTCCAAAGAAATGCATCAAGATTGCAGCTTAGATAAAAGAGGTAAACAAGGAAAAAATAGATTGAAATGAAAGAACTTGTAATAACAGCAGAAATGGCAAAAAAGGAAAGGAAAGTTCAAGAATTGGTCAGCATCAGGTGAAGATGAACTGCATTGTTTTCAGTTGAAATGTGTGGCTCAACTACACCTAGTCATGGCCAAGCAGTTTAACAACATTAAGTTGGATGAATGTGTTTGGATAGTTGTACACAACCCAGAGTCACTTTCTGTGAGATGTACAACCATATAAATTTGATAAATAAATGAACAAACAAACATACTGCAAAGAAGTGAAATTGAAGATTGATTAACATCCGGCAAAGCCTACCTCATAATGAGAGCTCCAACAAAAAGGACACAACAAACAACTAAAGGCTAATTGTCTGTTTACTTTCACTTGATAGCTACTGTGGTAGCTGATGTAATCCAACAGCATCTAGCTGAAGAAAACAAATTCTTTCCACTTGAGCAGAAAAGAAACTGCTCAACAGTAGAGTAACAAAGGGTCAGCTTCTAATTGGCAAGATGATTTTTAGAAAACTGTTAAGAGAAAGACCAACTTGGATTTATTACAAGAAGTCATTCAACTGCCTGCCACATGCCTAGAGAATCAAGTTCTAAAAATAGCAGAAATCTGTAGCAATATCAGAAGCTTTGTGCAAAGATCAATGGCACCATGGCAGACACTGTTGCTAGTCAATGATGATAGATTGAGAGAAGTTAACATAAAGAGAGGAAAAATTCAAGACTCACTATCACACTACTGTTTGTTGTTACATTGATTCCACTGTCAACAATATTGAGCATGACTATCAAACATCAAAGGCATCTATTAGGTTATCCCACCTCCTCATGGATGAACTGAAGCTGTATCGGAAAACAACATCTGAAACAGAATTCCTTGTCGACACTTAATGTACAGCCAAGACATTGCAATGAAATTTGTACTGGGAAAATGTGCCACCTTACTATTTAAAGAGGGAAAATAGTGAAAAATGAAAGAATCAAGATGCCATATGAAAATAGCATCAAGCTTCTGGATCAGGGGTGTCAAGGCCTGATGCTCGAACCATCCTGCAGGGTGCTGGCCCACCGGATCACCCTGGAAACAGTGAAGGACTGGCTCATGGTGCCTCTGCCAGCGAAAACAGCTTGGAAGGGCCCTCCCAAGCTCTGTTTTCGCTGGCAGAGGGTTGTAGGAGGCAGCTCGGGCCACTGTAGGCGCCCCCAACACAAGTGATGTCAAACTGGCCACACCCACCTTGGCCACACCCACTCCAGCCCCCCCCAGGTCAAACACAACCCTGATGCGGCCCTCAATGAAATCGAGTTTGACACCTCTGATCTGGATGAAGACAATCTCTACAAATTCTTGGGCATGAAGAATGGTGAAGAAGTGACACCAAAGCTAGTACAGATAGTCTCAAACTTACAACAGTTTGTTTAGTATCCATTCAAAGTTACAGCAGCACTGAAAAAAAGTGTCTTATGACTGTTTTTCACAGTTACAACCTTTGCAGCATCTCTATGATCAAAATTTCAGATTCTTGGCAACATGCTCCTATTTATAACAATTGCAGTGTCCTGGGGTCAATCTTCTTTTCTGAGACCTTCTGATAAGCAAAGTCAATGGGAGAGCCAGGTTCTCTTAACAACCCTGTTACTAAATTAACAACTAAGTGATCCACTTAACAACAGTGGAGAGGAAGATCATAAAATAGGGCAAAGCTCAACAAATGTCTCAATTAGCAACATAAATTTTTGGGGTCAAATGTGGTCATAAGTCAAGGACTACCTGTATACCAAGAAGACATTGACTATCACAGAGACCAAATTAGCCTACAAGACAGGCCAAATACAGAAGAGAAAAGAGACATGGCAAAGCAAAGTATAGTGTGGCCAGTACATAAGAAAATGAGCAGGCAAAACAGTAAACAACATGATCTGGCAATGGCTAAGAACATGGAAAATGGATTAATTTTGGTTGCACAACAACATCAAGCCTTAGGAACAAATCATACAAAACCAATATTGAGAAGACAGCAACAGACAGAAAATGTCACCTATGAAAGAAACTGAAGAAACAGTGGATCACTTAGTTAGCTGTTGCAAGAAGATCATGTAACCTGACTGGAGACAACAAATGACAAAATAGCAACAAAGGTGCATTGGAAGATGTGCAAGAAACATCATTTGCTTGCAAGCAAGAACTGGTGGGACCATAAATAGACAAAGTGATCAAAAATGGAAAAGCTAAATTTTGCACTTGAATTTTAAATAAACATCTGCCACACAAAACACCAAACTAACAATTGTTGATAAGGACGATAAAAAAAATGTCTGGATAGTGAACACTGCAATATCTGGAGACAGGAGAATAGAAGCGAAAGTACTGGAGAAAATAAAAAAATAGAAAGACCTGCAAATAGAACACTTGTGCTAAAAAATAGTAAAGATACTACCAATAGTACTAGGCAATATCTGGGGACCACTTGAATACCATTGGCATTGACAAAATTGCTATCAGTCAATTACAAAAGGCAGCTTTACCTGGAACATCTTACATCCTGTGACAGTGTCTTTAATATTATTAAATAGCAACATATGCATATCATAGGTCTTGATAAATGGAGGGAAAAAGCCAATTCTATTCTAAACAACTCACTACAGCCAACTCGCCTTGGGCAACATGTCAGGATCAACTCACCATGGCCAATTTGCCGCTGCTAACTCACCATGGGATAACTCAATTTATTTATTTAAAATAATTAAAACATTATTTTATTTTTTGTCTTCATGTTTCATTTTGGCCCTCCTTTGGCATCCTTTCTTTAACGATTCTGTTCCACCATTTCTTCAATATTAGTGGAACCCGCGGTGAGTGGGCCTTAGTGAGTTGTCTCACAGCAACTTGGATAAGGAAAATTAGCTGCAAGAAGTTGGCTGTGGTGAGTTGACTGCAGCTAGTTGTTGTAGACCTGGCTGACTCTGCAACCAATCATAATACAGGTATTGTGATGACCCGGGACATGGCACAGAGATACCACAAACAGCTGGGAGTTCAAACCACCCCTTTATTGCTCCAAATTTCCCCAAATGCTCCCACGTTTCTGGCAAGTCCCAGAGCAAAGTGATGACAAACTTCCACAAACACCTCCAGCAGCTTTTGGCTGCAATTAGTCCATCCCAGCGTTGTGCACAACAAAGCTGCACAGCAATAAATCAAGGCAAATCAAGGAGTTCAGGAAGCAAAGGATCCAGGTAATTAGTCCAGAAAGCCAGAAAGAATGCAAGGACTCTTGGAAAGTTCAAACATTGGCACTCAACACTTCAGGAACTTAGTGTTTGTTCCCGACAAATGCCCCTCCCCACAGCATTTCCCTTAAGTCTCATTCCCCAGGTGTGCTTTGTGAAGATGGGCGGGCACTCTTCTCCTGAGTAGCCTGCTCAGTCTGTGCTGTTCACGCCTTCTCTACACTCTGAGCTCTCAGATCAGGAGGGGGTGGTCCTGAGCCCTCTCTCTCATGTTCATCCTGGGCCTGTTCCTCCCTGCCAACAAACTGTCCTAATCCTGAAAGGTCATGCCCTGACTGGCCCTGCCCTTCCCCATTTTCCTCTGAAGCCAACAAAGCCACCCCCTCAATCTCTGTTGGCTCAGATTCCAGCTCATCTTCCCCCACAGATTCAGGCTCCGATGGGAGCATGACAGGTATTCCTTGACTGCTAACCATTTGGATAGTGATCCAAAGATCCAATGGCACTGAAAAAAGTGATTTATGACAGGTTTTCACATGACTGTTGCAGCATCCCCATGGCCACATGATCAAAATTCGGTTGCTTGACCAACTGGTATATATTTATGACAGTTACCGTCTCCTGGTGCAGGAGTTTAAGTATTTGGGGTCAACAGTCCAATATGATGGGGAGTGTAGAAAAGATGTGAAGAGGCGAGTGCAGGCTGGTTGGAATGGGTGGAGAGAGGTGTCAGGAGTGTTGTGTGACAGAAGAGTGTCAGCAAGAATCAAAGGAAAGGTGTACAAGACAGCAGTGAGACCAGCTATGCTGTATGGGTTAGAGACTGTAGCAGGAAAAGACAAGAGGCAGAGATGGAGGTAGCAGAGATGAGGATGTTGAGGTTCTCTCTAGGCGTGACCAGGATGGACAGGATTAGGAATGAGCACATTAGAGGGACAGCTCAGGTTGGCTGTTTTGGGGACAAGATTAGAGAGGCCAGATTGAAATGGTTTGGACATGTACAGAGGAGGGAGAGTAGATATATTGGTAGAAGGATGTTGGAGATGGAGCTGCCAGGCAAGAGGTCAAGAGGAAGGCCAAAGAGGAGATATATGGATGTGCTAAAAGAGGACATGAAGGTGATTGGGGCAAGAGTGGAGGATGCTGAGGATAGAGTTGGGTGGAGGCAGTTGATTTGCTGTGGCGACCCCTAATGGGAACAGCTGAAAGAAGAAGACAGTGACCTGGGGTCATGCAATCACTTTCTGTGACCTTCTGACAAGCAAAGTCAATGGGAAATCCAGATTCGCTTAACCACTGTGTTACTAACTTAACAATTGCTATAATTCACTTAACAATTGTGGCAAGAAAGGTTGTAAAATCTCACTTAACAACTAACTTGCTTAGTGATGGAAATGTTGGGCTCAATTGTAGTCGTATGTCAAGGACTACCAGTAAATAATCGTGTGCATGGTACAACATTTTAGCAGAAAACAAACAAGGGAGATTATTTTGATTTTTTAAAAAATATGCATACAAACGATCCCTACCATTCTTCTTCTTTCAGCTGTTCCTGTTATGGGTCGCCACAGCGAATCATCTTTTAAAACCTACAGTAACTCTATCCTTGGCATCCTCTATTCTTACCCTAATTGACTTCATATCCACTTTTACCACATCCATATATCTCCTCTTTGGCCTTCCTCTAGACCTCTTGCCTGGCAGCTCCATCTCCAATATCCTTCTACCAATCTACTCAATCTGGCCTCTCTGACCTTGTCACCAAAACAGCCAACCTCTGATGTGCTCATTCCTAATCCTGTCTATCTTGGTCACTCCTAAAGAGAGCCTCAACATCCTCATCTCTGCTACCTCTATCTCTGTCTCTTGTCTTTTCCTCACTGCTACAGTCTCTAACCCATACAGCATAGCTGGTCTCACTATTGTCTTGTACACCTTTCCTTTGAATTTTGCTGATACTCTTCTGTCACACAAAACTCCTGACACCTTTCATCCATTCCAACCCACCTGCTCTTGCCTCTTCACGTCTTTTCCACACTCCCCATCACACAGGACTGTTGACCACAAATACTTTAACTCCGGCGCCTTCTTGACCTCAGCCTCCTGTAACTTCACTATTCAACTTCCCTCCCCTCATTCACATACATATATTTTGTTTTACTACAACTGACTTTCATTCCTCTTCTTTCCAGAGCACATATCCACCTTTCCAGGTGTTCCTCCACCTGCTCTCTGCTCTCACTACAGATCACAATGTCATTCACAAAATCATTGTCCATGGGGATTCCTGTCTGACCCCATCTGTCAACCTGTTCATCGCTATAGCAAACAAGAAGGGACTTAGAGCTGATCCTTGATGTAGCCCCACCTCCACTTTGAACTCCTCTGTCTCACCTACAGCACATCTCACTACTGTTGTAC